>PJEX01000122.1:6952-44858 GCA_005350895.1 Colletotrichum tanaceti
GAGAGAGAGAGAGAAAAAGAGGGAGGGAGGGAGAAGGATAGAAAGAGAGAAAAGAGAACCTACGGCGTGATGAGGCCGCAGACACCGACGGGCTCTTTGATGGTCCACACGCGGTTCCCGGGCACGGAGGAGGGGATGGTGTCGCCGTAGATGCGGGGCGCCTCCTCGCTGAACCACTCGAAGAAGTTGGCGGCATAGGTGACCTCGCCTTTGGCGTCAGCGACGGGCTTGCCGTTCTCCCAAGTGATGAGGGTGGTCAGGTCCTCGGCGTTTTCCATCAGCAGGTCGTACCACTTGCGCAAAAGCTTGGAGCGCTCGCGGCCGGTCTTTGTGCGGAAGGTCTCGAAAGCGGTGGCGGCGGCGGCGATGGCGGCGTCGGTGTCGGCCTTGGCGAACTCGGGGCAAGAGGCGATCTTCTCGCCGGTGGCCGGGTCTGCGGGTTGGTAAGTACCTATGCGGGATAGCTGGGAAGGGGGAAAGGGGGCAAGATGGAATTGGACCTACCGGTCACATCAAAGGTCTTGCCAGACTTGGCCTTGATCCATTCGCCGTTGACATAGCAGACGTCCTGCTTGAGCAATGACGGGTCTTTGAGCTGGTGTGTGTGTGCCCGTATGTCAGTATATGTGTGAGTGAGCTGCTGGGCTGGCTGGGCAGGACAGTCACGGCCAATGAGACCGCCGGGGGGGGGGGGGGTTGTGGTCACCTTGGGAACCATGGTGGAGGCGGCTCTCAGTGTAAACGGGATAAACGGTGTTTGGGCAGATCGGAACAAGCTTCTTGGGACAAATCGTGACGCTGGGGCGACTGCTTTTTGTAATGTGATGGGCATGGTGGTGGTGGAGAGAGGCGAACGAAGGAAGTAGGAGAAGGAGGAAGAGGGTTGAGCCGTTGAAATGCGGGGAGCGTCTGGTCTTTGGTCTTTGGATCGAATTCGAGCTTTACACTCGGTCGAGGGGTGTGGGGGGGGGGACCGAATGCGCTAAAAGGCTTCCTGGTCACCGAGGAGGCTTGCAGAGATGTGTCGTGTTGTTTGAGGCTCTTCGATTGGCAAACAATGGTGATGGTCAATGTTTGATTTACTTCTAAGCGATACCGGAGGCAAGATACAGAGACAGAGATGGAGAGGAAGCTTCAAAGGTGCAGCATCCAATTCCAGGGTGACCGGCGCTCGATGACGTCCCCCCCACTTTGTCAACCGGCCCGGTTGGGTCGACCGCGAACCGGCACGATAAGATAAGGTCCATTCCCGGGGCGGGGTCACTAACAGCTAAGAGCCGCTGTCAGTGGTCACGGCCCGGCAACGAGAACCAGCCACGAATAAGCAATACAGTAAGCTGTTCCCTGTAGATGAACCCACCCGGACTTTTACTCTACCTTACCTACCTACCTTACCTCTCGCTTGTTAACTCACTCTCAACTCTTCACCTCACCTCACTCTAAAGCAACGGCTCAGGCCAGATGAGACGACGCATCGTATTTCAAATAGTGCCTTCTCATTGGTAAGGAAGTAGATGTAGAACCACCCAGGCTAGCATACCTACACACACTCACTCACTCTCTGCATCAATATCGGATGCAGAATGACGCCAACCGTGTGCCCCTGTCGCGCCCGGCTTTGCCCAGTGGCAGCTCCCCCCCAGGTGTTCGTCTCATCATCAGTCCGTCTGTATCGTCGTGCGCGAGTCTTGTTTCCTCATCCTTTGCGCCACCGTCACCAACCTAATTACGGGTCGTGTTCCTGATTCCATTCCTGACCCTACCTACTACCACTCTCGTCACCCTTTGCGATGGGTTAGGAGAAAAACCAGCCAAGGAGAAGGGAGGAAGAAAAGACCTTGTGTTTTCCCGAGGGGCCTTTTGACAAGCATACACACCCCAGTCAATACCAATAGACCAATAGTGGTACCTAGGTAAGGTATCTGTAGGCTATAGCTAAGCTTACGCGCTGTGCCGCCGCACTCCCAGCGATGATCTCGCCAATTCGGATCGCTTGCCCGACAACGCATGCCGTTATGGTCTCTTCGCCTTACGCTGCTGCATTCCCAGTTTCCTCCTGCAGCGTGACAAAAGAAGACGGACGAAACGGCCTAGGAGAAAATCAGCCTTAAATCCCCACGTCGGCAACCTTTGCTGGCCATACGGAGGAAGCTTTTCCGGTATTGTCATCTCAACCCCATCATCGTCGGGCACTTGTTGAACAACAAACTGCCTCTGCCTCTCATCATGTCCCTCGCTTTGCGGACCGTTGGCTCAGTACTGGCCGATGAGCTCCATTGCTTGTTCACCACTTTCTCCCCCGTGTTCAACGCCGTGGCATGGTACTCGTACCTTACCAATGCCATCACTGACATCGCGGTGGTTGGAGGCATAGTCCCCAAGCCCATCCCCGGGCCCGAGAAGGCGAGCCCCGTCTTCGATGCCTTTGTGAGCTACTCGCTCGAGTTCGCCTTCTTCCCGGACTTTGCCGGTATGCCTTGCCGCCACTCAGACTACCGATTACCCACCTTGGGGCCGTATAGTATAGTATCGTAGCTCAGACGCTGACTGTGTTTGTCAGGAAACACTTCCTCGCCGAACACCTTCTCGGACAACCTGCTCGCCAACCTGGGCGCCCTGCAAGGCGTTCGCCCGTACATCCGCGTGGGGGGGAACACCCAGGACTACGCCCTGTACGACGAGTCGCTCCCGTATGCCGTCGACGGCACGTACGACTTGGAGAGATCGAGGGACTACCCGACCACTATCGTCATCGGCCCTTCCTTCTTCGAATCCTACGGCACCCTGGCCGACACGAAATTCACCCACGGCTTCAACCTCGGCCTGGGCGCCAACCGCTCCGAAGGGTGGGAGACTCTCAAGGCCACCGTGCCGCTGGCCTGCCGGGCCATCGGCAAGGATAACCTCGACGTCTGGGAGTACGGCAACGAGCCGGACCTCTTCTCCACCTCGGCCCAGGGCCCCGTGCGGCCCTCGTCGACCTGGGACGAGGCCGCCTACGTCGAGCAGTGGCTCAACGGCACCCGCGAGATCGCCAACCTCCTCGCCGACGCGTGCCCGGACTTCCCCGCCCCCGTCTTCATGGCGCCCTCCAACGCGGGGACCGCCAACGCCCTCCGCGCCCCCGCGCAGTGGGCCGCCGGCCTCAACGCCGACGCCAACGTCGCCGTCTTCTCCACCCACAACTACATCAGCGGCGCCGAGAGCCCCGGCGTCACCCTCAAGGGCACCCTGATGAACCACACCCGGACGGTTCGGTCCGTCCAGGCTCACGCGATCGAGTATGCCAACCTCACTGCCCGCTTCGACGACGTCCCGCCGCACATCCTCGGCGAGCACAACTCGCTCTACAACCAGGGCAAGCCGGGTCTGTCCAACTCCTTCGGTGCCGCCCTCTGGGGTGTCGACTTCAACCTCTACGCCGCCTCGCAGGGGATCAAGCGTAGCCATATGCACATGGGGACCGACTACAGGGTTCGTTCGCCCCATTCCCTCATCCTCCTCCTCCTCCTCCTCCTCCTCCTCCTCCTCGCCCCTTTTATCAAAAACTGTATGTCCCCTTTGTAGAAGCTGACACTCCCTCTTCACAGTACCAAAGCTGGCAGCCCGTCACCACAGAGACGACCCCCATCGGCACCAAGGCGCCTTACTACGGCAACATCGCTGTCGCCGCCTTTCTCGCCCCTCCCAAAGCCTCCTCCTCCTCCTCCTCCTCCTCCTCCTCCTCCTCTTCCTCCGTCCCCGTCTCCGTCGCCCACATCCCGCTTGACACCGACAACGAGCTGGCCGCCGCCTACGCCGCCTACCACGGCGACGCGCTCGCCCGCATCCTCGTCGTCAACCTGAGCCCCTACAACTCGACCGTCAACGGCACCGGCACCGCCCCGGCCCCGAGCCCTGGCGGCCGCAGCGTCTTCGGCTACAGCTTCGAGGTGCCCTGGGACACGGGACTCGCCGCCGTCCGCCGGCTGCGCGCCAACGGCAGCGACGCCGTCACGGGCATCACGTGGGACGGCTGGAGCTACAACCACGAGCTCGACGGCGGCCGGCCCGTCCGGCTGGACAACGTGACCGTCGGGGAGTATGCCCTGGTCGCCGACGGCCGGGTGTCCTTCACCGCCGCGGCGAGCGAGGTCGTCATCGTCAGCCCCGCCGGCGGATGTAGGAAGAAGCGTTCCTAAATGGGGGGAGGGGGGGGGGGGATTCGGTCGTCCGTCGGTGCAGTTTGTGAATCCAAGGACTTCCCTTGCCCGTGATGCTCAAGTCGTTATAGGAGCCAAATTCTGGTCGATCCTCCTTCTTTGTAGAAACAACTTGAGAGAAGAACATTGTACTTCTCAGACAAAAATACCAAAGAATGCAGTAGCAATCGTCTCTCGTAAGATATCTCTCCCGCAGGCATTTCAACTCTGCAGTGTACGACAGATAGATCATTCCATCAAACAAGAAACATAACCAGCGAGGGGGCTTTTGAACGGATTGCAAACAGTTGAATTATAAACAGTCTCAGAAAGAAGTCAAGGGTATCAAGAGTACCAGTAAGCCTACACGCAAACAGAAAACCTGCCCAACCATGGGCCCAGAAAGGCCATCCATCAAACACCCCTCCCTTCCCATTTTAAACAGCTCAACCAAAAGAGAATGTTTTGGCAACTCCAACAAAGACGCCAATGCCCCGTATCCGCGCGTGCACACCACCTTCACCGCCACCACACTGTTTGTCACCTCCCCTCCATGTCATATCCACCGACTAGTTCAGCCGAGGGCTCTTCCTGCGAGGTCCCAGGCTCGACGAAAACAACGAGGGGGGCACGTTCTCACGCCCCTCAATGGGGAGCATGCTGCTCTGCTTGCGCCCCTTCTGCGCGTGCCTCGTCGACGTGCGCTTGCCGAAGAGGAGCGGCGCCGTGTTCTCGTTGATGGCCATCATGCTGGCCGACGGGTCGTAGCCGAGGCTGCCGGTGGTGTTGGGGTTCACTTCGCGAAGGCTCATGTTAAAAGGGGGCATTTCCGAAATCATGCTGAGGGTCGACATACGGGTCGACGCGCGCGCCGGCGGGGAGCGATGCGTGTCGTTGTCGACGTCCGGGAAGACCATGCCGTCGGATCCGGCCTTGGTCGGCGTGGCTCCGTCGCTGAGCCCGGCCAGGAGAGCCTCATGCGTCTCGGTCCGCGGAAGATCGGTGGGGTACTGGTACTGAACCTTCATAGGGGTCTCTCCCGTCGGGCGGTACTCCTGGATCGTCGTCGATTCAATGTCCTCGCGCAGCGCCGTCAACGGCTTCGACAGCTGCTGGGTCAGCGGGTCCAGGTCCTGCTGCATCTCCTCCGTCTCCGTCTCCATCTCCTCGCCCAGGTCCTTGACGCGGTCGAATGTCGTCTTGAAGTGGCTCGAGATGTTGTCAAAGGAATCCTCCACGGTCGACGACAAGCCCCGAATCGACTCGCTATGTTGCTCGTGGTGAGATGCGTTCTCGGAACGAGCACGGGTGACAAAGTCATCCAGCGCCTCCATCTGCACATCGAGGTCCTTCAGCTGCTCGTCCACAACGCGAACAGTCTCGGCGTGCACAGACTTGGTGGTTGCTTGGATGGCGGTGCTGTGCTCCTCGGCGGTCTGATCATGTTTGTTAGCATCTTTTCCCAAGAGGGGGTTAGGGAGTGCGTGTTGTGGTTGACTTACGCTCCAGTCATCCCTCAACTTGTTCTTCATGGCGTCACGAGACTTGGCCATGGTTTCAAGGACCTGCCCCTCCTTGGCGTCCAAGGCATCCATGTCCTCGGAGTAATGAGCGACGTTGTCCTGCAGGGATGCATTCGAGTCCAAGACGCTCTTCTGCAGCCGCGCAGTCTTCTCGGCCAGTCTCGTCTCCTGGGTTTCCGCTTGAGCATGGATGAGTGTGGTGATCTGGGCCAACAGGTTCTGTCGGTCCTGGGCCGCCTGCTTCCTCTCCTCGTCGAGGACTTGTTGCATCTGGGCCGAGATGCTCTCGTTCTGCTCGACAATGGTGTCGGTTGCGCTTTGGAGTTGCTGTCTGAGTCTATCGGATTCACTTCTCTGGTGCGTAATGTGCGCCATGAGGTCCTCAAAGATGCTCTTGAACTCCTTGCCTAGGGAGCTGTATGAAGAATGCAGCTGCACACGTGTTAGCCGCGAGGGAAGAATATGGAGCGTCCTGAGGGTTTCTTACCTGTTGATGAAAGGTGTCAAGCTCGCTGAGGACATCAGCAGCAATACGCTCCGCGGCGGCGGAGATGGCCTGAAGGCTCTCGCCAACCTCCTGCTTGACGGCGTCGCGAACGACCTTGATCTCCTCGAGAACGTCGTCCATCTCATCCTTGGACTTCTCCTTCTGCTCCAGAAGCTCTTGGCGTGACGCCGCGAAGGAGTCCAGTTGCTCGTCGAGGAAGCTTTGGGTAGACGAGAGCTTCTTTAGCTCCTCCGTGACAAACGAGTTCATGCGCTCCGAGATGCCCGAGATGTTTTGCCGTTGCTTGTCCTGGAAACTCTGGACTCGCTGTTCCACCAGATTCGTCACTTCGGACACTTCGGCCTGCGCCGTGCCCCAAGCGCTTCGGTTGATGGATTGGAGGTCGGACTTCCGCTTGTTCTTGGCCCGAAGGCCATCCACATCGTGCACCGTCTTCTGCAGGGTAGCAATCAGCTCGCCGCCGACCTCGGCCAGCTTCTCCTCCGTTTCTTGGTGGGCCTTGCGAAGATGCGTCTCCTCGGCAAGGCTCCTTCTCGTCGCCTTGAGGACGACCTCCGTCTGCTCGAGGACACCCTGGGTCTCGTCGAGCTCGGCCTTGGTGCCTTCGTGGTCTTTGCGCAAGCCCATGAAGCTGGACGTCAAGGCAAACAACTCCTGGACCTTGTTCTTGAGATTGCCCTCGAGTGTCTCCATCTTGGCCGCCAGCTCCTCCATGACGATGCGTCGCGATTCGCTTTGGGCCGTCATTTCTTCATATGATTCGTTGGACAGGTAGACGCCGTTGCGCTGCCGGGTCGCGATCAGCTCGCTCTTGAGCCTTTCGATTTCCGTGGCGAAGTCCCTGAGAAGCATGCGCTTGTTGATCATGGCGTTGAGTTGCGGCTTGTTGCGGATGTTCTTGGCCCTGAAGGCGTAGTCGAGCGTTGATATCGTCTCCTCGAGGTTGCTCTTCGCTGGCGAGATGGTGGCGATGATACACGTCTTGGTCTGCCCTCCCAGGGAGTCTTGCAGCAGACGGGTGAGCTTCGACTCTCTGTAGGGGATATGCTGGTTCTTGTCGACCAGAGCATTGATGACGCGACCAAGCGTCAGGAGACTCTTGTTGATGAGGCCCGCCTCGGCGGCTCGCTTGTTTTCGGCACCGGACCGTTGTATGTTTTCACTGCCGGCCAAGTCGACCAGGTTGAGCTTGCCGGCGCTGACGTAGTCCTCGTTGCCGTCCTCGCCCTTCTTTCGGACGTAGGCGGTGACGGTGAAGACTGTGTGGCTACGACTACTGAGATCGTTGCACTTGGTCGCAGCGACCTGACGCTTCAAGCTTCCATCCTGGAGAACCTTGATACCCTCGCCGGCTGTCCTAATGTGCCTCTCCTCCATGCCCTGGACCACCGTGGTCGCGTGCCTCCTCGTGGTGTCGTCAAAGATCTTGAGCTTGGGGCCGTCGTCGGGGGCGATCAGATCGCGCAACTCTTCGTTGTACAGTTCGATGAAGGAGCACTTGACGCAGCTTTCCGTATCCTCGACCTCGAGCTTGTTGAAGAGGGCGTGGAGAGCCCTGGGGATGATGCCCGCCTCGTCGGAGAGGAGACCCATGGTTTCTGTCATGTCTCCTGACATGGTGTAGGTCTTGCCGGTGCCGGTCTGGCCGTAGGCGAATACGGTGCAGTTGAAGCCAGCGAGCATCTGTGTATCGTGTTAGCGGGACGATGGAGGGATGAGGAGCAAAGGCGGGGTTGGCGAAACAAACCTCGTCCAAGATGGGCTTGACGACGTTGTCGAAGACCATTGTCTGGTCTGCGGCGGCGGAAAAGACGCGGTCAAAGTTGTATGTCTTGTTGCTCAGGGCATTGGGGCCCAGCTTCAGCTCGACATCCTTGCCCTTGACGCCGTCGGTCTGGACGACAACGGCGCTGTTCTCGCGGACCTCGCGGTCGTTGCGGCCTCTGCATCTGACGACGACGTTGATGTTGGTCTCCTGGCCCGGGGTGTCGAAGTCGTAGTCGCGCTCCTTGCGCTTCGTCGCGTTCGTGGCGACGGAGGCGACAGACTCGGCGGGCGAGGCGGCGCGGTCGAGGGTCCTGGAAGGGGCGTTTTGGTATCGCAAGTTGGACGTCCGCGTTCCCGGCCGCACACTGGCGCGAGCGGCGGCGCCGGTGCGCACGTTTGACGAGGTCGGCCTCGCCAGCTCCCGTTTGGAGCTCATGTTTTGGCGGGGAGGGGGAGAGGGTTTCGGTGTGAACAGTCGTGGTTTTTCGAGGGGTGAAGTATGAGGTTGAACGTAGCAATACCAAACCACGCAATAACGGGAACAAACGATTCTACCGGAAAAAACAGTATGCGCGTGCTGTGTGATGTGAGATGGATGTGATGCGTACTGGGTGCCGAGTGTCGTGTTGACGTACCTGATTATGTGGCGTGGTGTGCGAGGCGTGTGTTTACAAAAGCTGCCGGGGTTGGTAAATAGAGCACCTGCGCGCCAAGTGGATCTAGTCACTCTGATTGGTCAGCGGAAGTTCCTGTCTCCCGGGCAACGGCTCCACTATAATCGCTCCGCTCGCCTGTTTTTCTTGTTGCTTTGGTGGTCCGGCATCTCACCGACCCCTATCACGGCCATCGGTTCAGAAGCTCGATATCCCAACAATGGGCATTTGCTGGCAAAGTTGAAATAGAGGCTCATCCCCTTGGGCAAAGGAATGCTTGCTACGGATACATTACTCTGTACGGATAGGCATGAATAATTCGGGCGGACTCGGATCCTAAAGACAATCGTTGGTACTGGTAGTAGCCGCGTGATACTCATCTTCCTCGTCGAGGCTCATCCATGATCCGTCCCACACCCGCTCACCTCAAGCCCTCAAGAGCCGAGACTCATTCGCATCAACGCACCCGGCCATGTGGTTCCATTGCCGCGCTTCATCCCAAAGTCGGCAACAGCTGTGAATCCCTGTCTTTCGTACCACCTACGCCACCGTCTGTCAGCTTTGCTTCTGAAAGGTCGGTCCAAGAACTCACCCGACCAACTTCCTCTCATTCCCAGCCCACGCATCCACGTAGAGCGCCTTCATCCCCTTCTCAAGCCCGTAGTCCACTGCTCGCCTCAGGAGCGCCTCCCCCGCTCCCTTGCGGTGATGCCCTGTTCTGAAATCCGAGACCAGCACATCCATGTACGCGAACCCGGCGTTCCCTTCCAGCTCGGCGCGGATGGCGTCCACATGAAACTGAGACTCGACATGTCCCGGCAGCCAGTTGTCGCGAACGAAAGCCGCCCCGACCGACAGCATGCGCGTCCCATCGTCGGCCGTCCGGTAGCGAAGGCCGGGACGCTCCGCGGCGCTGTCGGGGAATGGCGCTGCTGCACCCGGCTCGACGTTGACCTCGGCAACGAAGATCCGTAGCGCTTCTCCTTCTCCCGTGGTGCGGTACTTGTCTGACTTCCTGACGTCGTCGGCCGTCTCCTCGGCGAAGCCCTCTTTCTCGCTGAAGGGTGACCCCCACATCTCGCCGCTGCCGATCGCCGCGAGGTGCGGGACTGTCGAGTCGAACGCTTCCACGATGAAGGGGGCATCATGAGGGACGACTCCCCCGTCTCGTACCCGTACTTTGCTCATGGCTGTCAAATATCCAAGAATGGACGTTGTGTTGCTGATGTTGGCAGCAGGTTGTATATGTAGGATGAGGAGAAGCTGTCAACATGAAAGCAAACAAGAGGCACAGCATAGAGGCCCCAACATGTAGCCAGAACTTGGCTGCAACCTCGCCCACCGTACCTACTGTGTGATACTTCCCAACGTAGCCTCCTCGCCCAACACATTTCGACGCCCGCCCACACCCTCCGGATTTGAATTACATAGCGAAATCGTCATTTGTGTGTTGAGGACGTACGCAAGGTATGTTTGGTCACTATGTATTAGCAGTGGCTAATGATGACTATGACCCAGCCGGTAAGGAGCCAGCCCAGTCAGCACCTTGGTTTCCAGCTCCAGCAGATAAATGAACCTTCACAAGAGAGTACACGATTGAGGGGAATGGAAGTGGTGGCTGGGTGAGGACACTGTTTGCCTATGTTCGACCAGAAAAGTTTGGTCGAGAAAGACAGACTCGGCGGTGAATGCCATCGGCTCACCTGATGCCGTAAACCAGTATATCGTCGAGTCAACTCACGACCGGCCTGTTTGTGTCGTGTGATCCCCGAAAATATCGGGTTGTCAGTGATACATCATAGCCCATATCGGAGACACGGCAGCATCACTTTCTGCCGGACCCTTGCTTTTCCACAGTAAGTATCAGCCGCAGACAATGAAGGGACGTCCCTCAATATCGTAAAACGCATCTGAGCCGATAAGCATGAATGTGGAACCGTGGGCCCAAGCTGCTCATGCTCGCATCGCATGTTCAGGGGTTGGCTCTGTCTTCCTCTCCGGCCTTGACGGTTGCTACAAAGGCATTGGGTTCTCATGGGAAATGAAAGCAACAGCCCCTTGGAAAATTGAAAAGTGCGGGTTGTATCAATGCTATCATGTTGATTCGGTGATCCGATGTGGCCTTGGATTGCGATCGTCGTCCGAAGGGCGCCTCGAAGACTGCACACGATGGCGTGGAATGGACTCATGGCATATAGACAGTGAAGAGGAATCTGGGACGAGCCTCCGTCTAGCCAGTAAAGCGACCCTCGCACGGCGCATCAGCTGCAGGTCGCGGCCTTCGAAAATATGCGTCGGAATCCCAACAGGGCTACCAAACAACCAGTCTTGGCCGGAGTCAGCGGTGTGAGCCCAGTCCTCAGCAACTTCTGTGCTTTTGCAAGGCGACTCTCGGGTCAAAGATTCCCAGTCGAGTCATGCACCGGAGATTGCCAGTTCAAGGCATTTCAGCATGGCCTGGCGGGGCGCTGTTCTAGAGGCGACCTTAAATCGCGCTCGATGCTACTGCGAAGTGGATAATTCTTAATTCACGGCGGCGATAGAATGATACAGGAAAGTCAACCCATACTTTCAATGGGTTTGTATCGAGTTACTTGCTTCCGAAAACATACGAAGACATTTCTTGGCCTTGGAAAGTGGCTAAACTGGCTGCCTGAGGAGGGAATGTTGAGGATGTCTCTGTGCGCAACCGCACGGTTGGTCGACATAGATGTCTTGAAACTGCTAGTCGATTCCAGTGCTGGATCAAGACGTTGGATCCAGTCCAGTCATCATTGTGATTCTGGAGTTTATCAGTTCTAGCCCAGTGATAACCATTACTCACGTGTTCGTCAGTATTGTTGGTGTTGTGATGCTTAGGACCGGACATCATCCGCCCTTTTGGCGGACCATTTCAAGCCTTTGACTGAATATGAAGCTAATCTCAGAGGCCGGTTGGTAGGACGATGCCGTTTTCTCTTGGGGGTTCCGATGGATTTGCCTGGCCCACCAGGTGACCAGAAACTGCATAGCAGCACAAGAATAACCCTTTATCTTATGTTCCGACTTGCCTTACGGATAGGATTCGACGATTTGCAGATCGGATTCAGGGGTAGCGTCCGGCTCGCGAAGGCAAAATCTCCCGCTTATCGCTTGCCGCGCTACCGCAGTAGGGTTCGTTACACGAGAAGCGTCTGCGTGTGGTCAACCCCATAGCCAGCTCATGTATCTCAAGATGGACAAACCATTACTACATGTAGGTACAGGCCTAAGGGAAGTCTCGGCAACGTTGCGAACAATGGGCTCCAAGAGGGGACGGCTTCTCATTCCAGTCCAGTTCCGAGAGGCGCAGCAAAGCCAATTGAAGGACATAAATGAATTGGTACCGGGCGCGACATTCCCAGTAGGAGTCCTAAGACGAGATGCGAGTCCCGGGATAGCTTGAAAGAAGTGATACTGACGGTGCCTGAATCTCACGAGCCTGAGGAAGCTGGATCGAGTTATTCCGAAACATTAAATTCGAGGGCGTGTCTCCTTAACGAGACGTGCGAGACACCGGCAGCAACGGTAAGACGTGGGGTATGATGTTGGTTGATTGGCGCAATGGCATGTTGAAGTTGTGACCTGTGATGTGGCCCCGGCGGCAACTTGAGGACTCGAAAGAGATGTGCGACGCCAAGGTCGATGCCGTGTCCGAACAAGCCGGAATGGAGGGTTGGTGAATAATGAACTCCCCCCAACTAAATGGCGCGAGAAGCAAGTCGCGGTGACAGCTTATCCTTGTAACTGGTAGCTTGAAGCAACAAGAATAGGTGAAACAGAATCGAGAGTTCGAGGAACGGAGGTCTGTGGGCATCAAGCCTCGGGGAATCTCCGTGCTGTACTTCAGGCATGAGGGAGCGATGGCCAGACCAAGCCCGCGGTAGGCTGGTTAAGGCACATTTGACGCAGACAGAGGTTTGACGCAGACAGAGGTGGAAGCTTCCATGCGGAGAGTCTCTCCGGGACGAAGTCAGACGAAGACTTGGGGAGTGGAGAGACGTGTTAATCAGTGAGGGGTGAGGTGTGCTGAAGCATGTTTGGCCGTGTCGGGAAGAAAGCTGAATGACCGACTGATAAGATAAGAGCTTTGGGCCTGACATGGAAGGTGGAGCTGATTACACATGACCGAAGGACGCTAACTCGAGCGCTGCAGCTACTCCAATTATGTACCTACTTACCTACCTAGGTAGATATCCGTATGAAGTTACAGCCCCGTTTGCATCTGCGTCTTGTACATTTGCTAGCCGAGTGACATCTCACTCCGCCCCCACGCCCCGCTTGCCCGTTGTCACTGCTGAAGCATCACATGAACCCCTCTGTCGGACCCGTGGACAGTAACCAAACACAACTTGCGCTCTTCGCTGCCTCTCTTGTGTCTCTCAGAGTTTCCTCCTTTCAACCACATCATATCTATTCCCTCCACAGAGGACATCGCACACGCACTCGATACAACCGTTACACACTTCCATCCACTCCAACGTGCGAAGGAGTTCCTGCGGCTGCCCGGAACACCTTGCGGACCCCGCGCTGAGCTCCGATCACGTTCTGCCGATCATGTCGCTTTTCATTGCACAACTGCACCCGGGGCGAGCTCTGGGATTTCTCGGTTTGCATGAAATCTGGCCCGCCAGAGATACTCTCGGACGCTAACTCTATTGCCCATCGACTAGTTCTTGGAGCGTCCTTGCATGATGTCTTGACACGACTGAAGGCCGAGCCGCAACGCTTTCCGCAACTCGACCTCGCCTACTCCCGCGAACAGCCCGTCGAGCAGCCCGTCACCCTGAGTCTCCCCGCGAATGGCATACGCCTACGGTTCGACGGCCCAGAGCAACGTCTGCGACTGATAGAGATTGTCGACTTCACAAAGAACCACGTTACGTTTAAGGACCGCGACCTTGTCAAGCCCGCCAACTCCCAGGGGCCGCCATCGTCCCCTGTCCCCGGAGAGTCCAGCTCCGGCCCAACCTTCCGGCAAATCTACCATAGGCTGCTCGGGCCAACGTACGGCGGAGAGTTTATCCCGCCAACACCCGATGCCCCCGACAATCTGGGCAACTACATACTTTCTTACCCCGGCGTTGCCTTTACCTTCCGACTGGCTGAATCAGCATACTCCCCCAACAAGGACGTCGTGTCGTTGTTGTCTTCCGCGGCAAGCCAAGTGCCCACATCCATGGCTGTTTTCAGCGGCGATTCATGGGCCCAAGCGCGAGAGAACCTTTGGACTGAGATTCTTCCCAGTGTCAAGACGGTACCTGTTCTTCCAAGGGGGAAGGATGTGGTTCCTGACGAGATATCATTGGTTAAGGTCCACGGGGGTGGGATGCTCCAGCTCTTTCGCAAGTGGACCAACTCGTCCGTCTGGATCATCCTGGGAGAGACTAGTCCGCAAGAGTTGATTGCGGAGCTCGGCCCCCCCAACGCTACATATCGGAAGAACGACCAGAGGATGACAATACACAAGCTTCGGACGGCCAGCCATAGCAGAGCTCGGTCAAACGGCGCTGACCTACATCGGCCAGACGACCTGACTGATACCGACCAGTCGTCTGCGAACACCGGCTCAGATGATTCCAACGACGAGGTGATCGAGGAGGACATTGCCGGAAACGTTTCGGGTGAATGCTTCTACAATTACTTCTACTTGGGCTTTGATGTATTGGTGTCAACGCCTTCGCCACCGTCGAGACCGCCGCCGGCGCAGCATGAATCCCATGGCCCGCCCAGCAGGCCCATCAAGTCGGAGTCTCCTGACCGCCTGGTTGCTACGAAGCTGGTTCTTCATGGAAACGTGCCTGGCTCGTACGAGTTCAACAGACACCGCCGCTGCCGTTGGGAGATTAGCTATCTTGATGAAGGCCCTCCTGGCACGGCGGCAAACTCGGAGACAAAGTTCACCGAGATTAAGGATAGACTGAACGAACGGTGGAACAGCGCGTACCCTGATGGCGACACCAAAGCGCCACAAAGAGGCATGGTCCTCAACCGGGGCTGGGGGGATAGTCCCGGCAGCAGCTGCGAGTTCCTCGGGGGCTGGGAAGACAGCGGTGCCAAGAGGCTTGATGGCAGCGATGATTCAACCACGACTCTGTTTGGATTCCCCGGCCTCGTGTTTGAGGTGCTCAAGAACGATCATGTCAACACGGTGACTGTGTTTTAGGTTCTAACTAGGCATTAAACCCGGTGGGGGACAGGGGGGGTCAGATGTTGATTGTTTGCGACCATGGCCGGGGAGACAAGGCTACGGGGATGGCTGCGAGATCCATACAAACATGATGGGTTATGCTCAAATGCAGATGCATCGTCAGACACCACCACTCCCCTTTAGCCTTGGTATTGGCTTGTCGGCCAACTCAATATGGAACAGCCATGACGTGGCCGCTGCCAGATTCCTAAATTGCAAGGCTTCATCACCATCCGCCTGCAATAATCCATCTGATTTTGCGTTCATGCAATACAGAGATGGGACCGTTCAGCTTTGTCCTCGCTTTAGCTTTACCTGTCGGTCTGACTCGGGTTATGTTTCGGGGGAGCCAAGGGCATTGCCACCAGCACCTACCATGTTGTAAAGCTCCAGCAGCTCCGGGCAGGCCGTCCGTCTTGGAACAGTCTCCCGAGACGGCGTCGAAAATCGATAAATAATACAGCCGGAAGCCTCTGTAATTTCCAGCATAGAACAGTAGTCCTTCGAATACCCAGAGATACCCCAAAGATACCCCCTCCCATTATACCCCCTTTCCCCCGTCGACCTATTTCGCATTATTCACCATGAAGACCCCTCCTTCAGCTCAGAACGCCAAGCAGAATGCTCTGGCTCTCAAGCGATACCTTCCCCGCAAGCTCAGGGAAGCCGCCGAGGACGAGGCCGCGGTGGAGAAGGGTGTCGGGCACGACCTGACCGTTTACAGCTTCGATCGTCCCAACGGCCAATATGGGTACACGCCCTTCTCGATCCAGCTGCGCCTCCGTCTCCGTCACGCCGGCATCCAGCACAAGGACCGTGCCGCCAACATCTTCCAGGCTCCCAAGTACAGGGTGCCGTACGTCAAGCTCGCGGACTCGGACGAGCTCGTCGGCGAGTCGCAGTTCATCATCAAGCGCCTGGTGCAGACCGGCAAGCTGCCGGATCTCAACAAGGAGCTTTCCCCCTCCGACCTGGCCAAGGATGCCTGCATCCGCGCCATGCTGGAGGATCGCGCCTACTTCCTCGTTGTAAGAAAGATGCCAGCAAAAAAAAAAAAAAAAACACACAACACATATGCCCCTCTCGTCGAGACGTGCCATGAGCCGAATGCTGACAAGACGTTTTTCGTTCTAGCTGTACGAGAGATGGCGCGGCCAGTACGAGATGATGTGGCACGACGGTCCCTTTGCCCACTTCGTCTGGGGCGCGAAGCAGATCTCGACCCAGGCGGCCCGCGGCTACGTCAACTCGCAGTTGTGGTTCCAGGGCGTCGGCCGCTACAACGACGAGGAGGTCAAGGCCTTCGCAACGGACGTCGTCATGTCCCTCAACGGCTTCTGCGAGACGTCGCTGTCGAAGCTGAGCCTCGACTCGCGGGAGTCCCGGGAGCCCTTCTGGCTCTTGGGCGGTCAGCGCCCGTCCGAGGCCGACTTCATCGTCTACGGCAACCTGGCCACTATCCTGGGCACCACTGTGTAAGTGACTGGCTCGTCATACCTTTGTTGCTTGATGATGTTGGTGAACGGTAAAACATGTTTGCTGACGAGGAACGGATGCACAGCAACCCGGTCCATGCCGCCCTCATCCGCGAGAAGCCCGCGCTGGTCGAGTACGTCGGTCGCATCCACGAACGCTTCTTCGGCGAGTACAAGTCTCCCGTCCACTCTTGAGTTTTGTTCTGGTTAGGGTGAGATACCCCGATACCCCCTCCGGTCACCCCAAGCCGAAGGATGCTGTAGTGCGATGTATGCATTATTGAATTTTTTTCTTTTATCGGGCCCGCAAGCACACGGATCCGGGCTCTGCGCTTGATTCTTGCATGATTTCTCCGTGTGGTTGCGAAGGAGGGAGGGAAAGGGAGGTGGAAGCTGGTTAGGAGCGCAGCAAAACACCTAACTCGAGTTTTCGATCTCCGCTAGAGTTTAATAACCTGTTCATCAAGTCTCTCCGGTCATGACGTGTGCCAGTTCGGTATTGTGTTGCCACGAGGGGATGTCGGTGTGCCTGTATGACAATCATGAGAGTTGTAGCAGCAATTTACCTACACCGCAAACCAACAAGTGAAGCAGGCAGCAACTCCATTGCACGGAAATAGTAGGTACTGTAGGCGCTTGTCAGCGGTCGATTGGTTCGCCACGCTGTAGTCGAGAGAGGGGGGGGGGCCGGTTGGGATGTCTCGCATCGGTCCAGACCGGGGAGACCCTTTCAGATGCAGATGGCGGTCTGGTCCGTACGAGTTTTAGCGCAGATCGAAGATACCCATTTTTATTCTAGCGCGCCCAACGCCCTCTCCAAACAAGAACAATAAACGAACTTGAAAGGCTGTGGCTGGGAAGCGTCGGCAACGTTGTGATGCGCTCATACCTACAGCAAGAAGGGGGGTTTTTACAAGACAAAGAGGCCTTTTGTTTGCTGCGCCGTTGGCTTTTTTCTCCCCCCCCCCCCCTACTCCACTTCGTCCCTTCACCTGCTGGGATTCGGCGCCTCGGAGATACAACCACAGTCGTGGAAAAAAGCATAATCCGCTCCGACAATTGCCGAATCGGGTGGGGTTGTTCTCTCGCAGGTGTGGGGTCATCCCGGTGGAGTTGGTAGCGCGTCCGGCTGCGACGCCGCGGCAGAGCTACCAGCTGGTCTCTGGTGGGAAGGAGCACTAATAAAGCTGGTTTGGACATTGGCAATCCTGGAACTGTGGAACTGTCTGTGTGTGCTTGCTGTCGCTGCCGCTGCCGCTGTATGGCGTTTGAGCGATCCGTGAACATACACACAGACACACACACACTCGCTGATACCTAGTAATTACCTACCCACCAGCCTACCTACCTACCTTAGGTACGCCGGACAGACACTCGCTCACCCATTACCTCACCTACCGCCCTACTTAGGTATTTTAGGCTACCTACCTACATTAGGTGTGACTGAACAGACAAACTGCCACCATACGTCGTAGGTAACACCATCCACCATCCTATGCTCAGCTGGCACATGTCAGTGCCCATGTTTCGCCTCGGACGAATCAGCGCCATCATCGCCAGAATCAATCCTCGTCACCTTTCGTCCCTTCACATGGGGTACCCGTCCTTGGCATTTTGAACTTGTCTAGCACCCCAACCCTCCCACCAACATCCACCCCCTTGCATCGAATCCCGATGACCATGACCGTCGCAACCTATTAACGTCCCTAATTTTTTTTGTCTCCTTCTTTTGGTTGTCTTCTTCCTCCTTCCTTGTCACCAACACCATCGCCGTCTTGACTTCCGTGTCCGACATCCATCCACCGTCGACGACCAGGCGAAGAGAGAGCGACGCCGACACCGACACCGACAACTACAGTGTCAACGGCGACTCTGACGACAAAGCCACGACCACGATCACGACCACAACTACGACTCCGACTCCGACGATAGTAGCCTGGTGAACCTCGAGACACCGCGACGGCCATGCGAGCATCTCCGTCGCCATGACGGAGAAGGATGCTGCCCAGCAGCGTGCCGTTCTGACGAGGAACCTGAGCCCGCACTCCATGCCCGGCGATAGGGGAAGCAGCAGGGGTAGTTACGAGACGGGCGAGTCGAGTGCCACTGGCAGTATCCTCCACGACACAACGCTTTTGCCGTCCCCCGACGAGCCCAACGGCCGCCGTCCCCTTTCGTCCAGCCCTCGGGATGCAGAAGATACGAATGGATACCATGGGAAGGATGCGAGAAAGCAACGTGCACAAAGGCATCGCTCTAATGGGGCCTTCCTACTTCAAGATGCCATCCGCCACGAAGATGACTCCGACAGGGAGCAGGCACCTCGCTTGCGTCACGTACGCAACCTTGCTCCCAGCCGCAGGGCCAATGACCATACAAAAACATCCGACAAGTCAGGATCCAGCGCTGGTCGCGAGGCCGGGCTCGGGCTTGCAGGAACGGATAGCCCGCCCGGACAAGAGGGCAACGTCTCCCCGACGCAGCCTACACACAACCTGACGGTCAGGAAACGAGATGCGCCGAACGGCAGGCCCCTTTCAGGAACGAGCTTCACGCCGGCCGCGAACACGTTGCTCGACATCGACTCTGCCCAGATTGTGAACATGGCCCTGAACTTGAGCGAGTCACGGCGGCAGGTATCCCGGAGGATAGCACCGCCCCAGGCGGTCCCGACCCTAGCACAGCTTCCGGACGGGACGACAGGCGCCAACCTTAAAAGCCACTTACAACAGCAAAGAAGAATATCGCGGACGAGGTCTCCAGGGCCCGACAAGGCACTGACCCCGCGACTGCCCTCTGCCGGTGTTCTCAGCAGCCCCTTGCAGGCGACGTTCGACATGAGCCGCGAGAGCACCTTTCGCAACCATTTCACTGCGTCGACCCTGGCTCGAGCGCAAAAGGCAAAGGAGCATCTAGAGCTCATGGCCCAGTACAGGCGGTTCCTGGAGCTGGTGCCTCCCATACAACCGCATCATTATCAAAGCCGCCCGACGACTGCCAGCCCGCCTACGTCTTCAGGTGGTGTTGCCAGGGTCTCGACCTACGGTAGCTCCGACGGCACCGTACGGCTCGGTCGCCCGTACAACCCATTACAGTACATCCGAAACAGAAAGGTCCGCGCTCGAGAGCGCAAGGCCATCGATGGGGAGGGCCAGGGGTTTGGAGACATTACGAAAGTCGCCGACTGGGTCGACGAGGTTGCCAAGTGGGCCGCAACGGGCCAAACGGGCGTAGATGGCTGCGCGCTTCCGCCCTTCGCAGACGCAGACGCGTCGGAGAAGGCTCTTCAGCTGGCGGCGAACGGCAACAAACCACGCAGACCGAGGCTCGACTGGATCGTAGACGCAGCAGACCTGCTTGCCGATGCATACTGGTTGGAACAGGATCACCACAAACAATTGATCGAAGATCGCCATTGGCGGCGCATATTTCCCCAGAACGTGGACCTTCGCAGATCTCTGTCCAGGCAAAACGACGAACACGGGAGCGAATCCGGTCGAACGTCAGCTCACAGAGAGAGCGAAGAGTGGGGGCCCGCACTCGACCCCAGGATCAGCAACCCGAAGCTTGTCAAGTCGGATACGGAGCACTCTACAGGCAGCGCCCGGGAGCGCGCTCGCCAGAAGTTGCATGACCTCACGGGTCATCATCATAATCATCACCGTCACAGCAGCTCCATGCACAGCCATCACGACTGGCGGCATGGCAAGACTTCCTCTGACTTGTCAGACAACGAGAACGAGGGAGGGCCGAAGGAGAGGAGGAGCCGGAAAGGCACACTCACTAGTAGTCATCAAGACATCCTAGAAAAGCAGATGCTCGAGATGATTGCCAAGGAGGCACGAGAGAACGGTCCCAGAAGACCGGGCGGGTCGGGTTACGTGACTCCAGAGCGACAGGCCGGCGCTGGGTCTTATCCGTCGTCCCGACAACACAGCCGAAAGGCATCCATCACAGAGGTCAGTGAGTCTGATGAGAGGAAGAGTAAGGACAAGCCTCGTTTCACCCCGTTGCATCTCCAGCGTCCGACGAGGTCTAGTCTGGAGATTCCAGCAACGGCAAGGAGAAGCTCGTTCGAGGTAGATTCGTCATTACCCAACTCTCCCGATGGTGCAGCCCGCGGGGACCCATTCATACCGGCGCTTGGCGGAGATCTCTCACCGGGATCCAGTCGTGCCAACTCACCTACGCGAAACCCCTTCACAAAGGTCAGGCAGATCTTCCGCGAGCGCAGCAGGGAACGACTCGACGACCGCATCTCGGAAGAGAAGTCCAGCGCCGAGTATGTGGCCAGTGCGCCAAGGACGCCTTTTGAGGCGTCGCCAGAATCTTCAGGAGAACGGAGGTCAACAGACTGGCGAGGGCCGTCACGAAGTCCCTCTCGCAAGGTCGTACAACGCCAGACGGGCGAAAGTCACAAGTCTCACCGCAGCGTTGCTAGCGTCAAGCTGCGCAGCGACGACCCTGGCATTCGAGGCCTCTTCAAGGGGGCTCGCTTCGACAACGTTATTCGCGGTGGAGTATCGAAGCTCGGCGATTTGATCTGGCGTAAGGAGTCGGACACTGGGGATCTCTTATCTGAAGTCGATGGCACGACGACGGACGAATCGGACACGGAGCAGAGGGGCAGAAAAAACCGAGGCGAGATACCGCTCTCGAGGACGGCGTCGATCAATAGTCAAGGGCTACGCCAGCAGCCGACCAAGACCTACTTGGACGTCATGCCCACCTTTGAATCTGCTGCCGACAACAAGCTGAGGCACACGGAGAGCGAGCCGGCACACCTGCCAGACAACTCGCCGCCTTCGGCGAGCCGTAAGTCGCCGCGCTTCGATAGGCTCAAGCCACCGCGTATCGATATCATGAACGCATCGCCAACCTCGTCACCGGGCTCGCACAAGCGATTGTCGGATGTCTCTGAAAGCGGAGTTTTGTCTGGTGGTGGTCGCATAGCGGACGTCAGGGAAGCAGACAAGCGCCTCAACTCCATCATCACCATGCCGCCATTCGTCCCTGACGGACGCCCCGGATCCATGTCCAACCGCAGCCGACACTGGTCCATTTCAGACCACAGCCCCGCGCCGGAACGGGCTCCCTTGTCGAAGCGGGAAGTGGCCCGTCTTCGTGCGCTGGTCTTGAGCTCTGGCATCAAAGCCATGGAAATCGCTCGCCGCGCCAACGAGCCTCAGTTCGTGTTTGCGCCTCGGCCGAGGCTGTCACAGAACGACGTCACAGTCGCCAACGTCTTTTGGCCCGAGGTGGCCAAGCTCAGCCCCGACCCGGCCAACGTGCGCAGCAAGGCCGTCTCCCAGACGGAGCTCTACCAGTTCGCGGCCAAGACCCTCGGTGACTCGATCCAGTGCGCCGGCCAAGACTGGCAGAAGGCGGCGGACCTCTTCGTATCAGAGACCGTGCCCGCTCTGCACCGCCGCGCGGAAGACGTCCGCCGGCGCGTCGCCACGGATCTGTCCGCCATGACGCGTGCGGCGGCCGACGAGGCAGACGAAACGAGCCGCGACCTCGCCCTGGGCCAGAGGCTGAAGATCAAGCACACGCTCGACGTCATCGAGACGATGCTGCGACGGCGCAGACGTAGGTTCCGCTGGGTCCGTCGCGCCATGTGGCTCGCGGTAGAGTGGGTGCTCGTGGGCTTCATGTGGTACGTCTGGTTCGTCGTCATGATCCTGCGCGTGTTCTGGGGTGTTGGGCAAGGGGCCGTTGGGGCCGTGAGGTGGCTGTTGTGGTTGTGAGCGAGCCTCCTTGGTCCCAAGCAAGTTGTTCTTTTTTGTTTGTTTTGGTTTTGTTCCTACTCTACGAGCGACAATTTCTCTCTATCCGCTTTTATCTTCCAAGTTCTTACCATCATCATCGCTGTCATCACCGCCGCCGACGTCCCATCATCAGCACTGTCATTACGGAGCATAGCGAGCGAACGGACGGAGCAGGCATCGCATGCGCCTCGGGAGTTGTTCGCGCAGCGGATTCGGCATTATCTCCAGGCTCAACCGCATTATCGTACTCCTTTTTCATTCTCTAATTTTGTCTTTCGTTTCGTTTCTTTTTTCTCTCGTGGTCATGAATACAGCATTGGGGAGCCCTGGAGAACCAATCCAACAACAACGAAAACAATAAATCCACCAAAAAAGGGAGGGGAAAAAAAACCCTCCGATTCCGATTAGCACTGGAGCTTGAGAGAGATCTGAGGGAAGTTAGGGATGACGGATGGGGAGAGTGAAGAGAATACCTGAGAGAAAGAGAGGAAGTACAGGGAGGTTATGATACCCGAAGGAGAGATCAGAGAAGTGCGAGGATGCTATTTTTCCTACTCGTCGACTTCTTGGAGTCGCGTCGCTTTCTTAATATCGGTCCGTCCGCCTAATCCTCCAAGTGTCAATTGCGCCAGAACGAACCTACCTCATTGTCCCCCCTTCGTCCTCCCGCGATGCGGTCAAGGCTGGATTGGCTTGTTCAAGCTTCCTTGGCGACTGCGAGTGGGTTTGGAGAGAGGGTTGGAGAGTTGGTCGGGCGTTTCACTGTTTTCCGTTCCCTGTTTTCTCCGACTGTACGGATCAGGCGCGGAATACAATACAGTAGTAGTATATATATAGATAATGATGCATACCTACCTACCTCATTGTTCTCCGTTTCTCTCCAGCTCTTGAGTGTGATGTTCTTGAAAGTAAGAGGTTGGAAACACCACGGCGTCCATTGATGGTGCCCGAGAGATATTGAGTGATTTGAGTGTGGGTTTGGTCATGATCCCCACGAATGGGCCAAGGAAACGAACATTAGGCTACCTCAGGCGGGATGTACCACGTCACTTGGCTGCGTCCAACAGTTGAGTTATAACAAGACCAGCAGAGTTAGACCGGAAGAAAATATTCAGTATTATTCAGCTCTCAGCAATACGTTATTTTGGCGACATCTGACCCATGTCAATGCCCTATAAGAACGGCCAGCTCCCCGCCCCCCTTACTCGAAAGTGAAGCAGGGAATCGATGGTTCTGTAATGACCTCTCCCTGCCGGATGTTGGTACAAGGGACCACTATCAGGTACAGTAAAGAAAGAATCTCTTTACGGATTCTTGCTCAACACAAAAAGGTAAGAAATGCGACAACTGTGAATTGTGAACCTCTGTCTCAACCCATAAGAGAAATATAGAAATGAAAAAAGAGACAAAAAGGGCAGAGAAAGATTGCCCTTATTCGATTCTCTTCTTGCCCTCCTCGGCGTTGAGATACCTCGCGGTGCTGAGGCCGCGCTCGTGACGGGCGACAAAGGAACCCAAGACAGAATCCTTGCGGGCCTTGGACATGTGCTCGGCGAAGCCCTCACTGGCCCACGGCCTGGGGTTGAGCTTAGGCCAGTTGACCTGTGGGGAAAGTGTTAGCTAACCCGGGGAAGGGTTGATCGACCTTGAGAGGCATGGAGACAACATGACTTACGTAAAGCATGCCGTGGCTAAAGACGAAGCTGGCGCACCAGACCGCGACGGCGAGCCAAAAGAGGATGAAAACACGAATGGTGACGACGGCCTCTGACTTGGAGAAGAGGCCGACGAGAACGAGGAAGACGGAGAAGGCGAGGAGGTAGGGTATGGACTGGATGAGGATGGGCCGGCGGTCGGCGAAGACGAGGGAGCCGCCGATGTTGGCGGTGCCGGGGGAGTACACGCCGAGGAAGAGGTCGTACGAGTCCTGGCGGGGCCCGTCGAAGAAGTTGTTCTTGAAGTAACGAGTGACACCAATGCGGGCGTCCTGAAGGGCGCCGACCTTTGTGCGGTTACCGGTGCGGGTGACGTCCGTCTTCATGGCGCCGGTGCCCGAGTAGGAGTTGGAGACGACGTCGGCGTTGTCGGCCCACAGGTTGCGGAACATGTGCTCAAAGGCCGGGTCCTCGTCGCGGAAGGAGGAGCCGCGGGTCATCAGGCCCATTTCCTCAAAGATGCGGTCGAGCATGTGGCGGGCGAACATGGACTGGACGACGTTGGTGCGGTCGAGGCAGTCCATGCAGTTTGTGCGCATGACGCTCGTCTGGTAGCCGCGCGGCTCGAGACGGCCGTCACTAGACCCGGGCATGTCGACGGCGCGGAAGTAGGCCTGGGAGTCGAGGGCGTCGCGCAGCTTCTCGACGAGGGCGTAGGCGCGGTGCATCTTCATGCCCTTGGTCTCGTGGTGGTAGTCGAAGTAGATGTAGTGCAGACGGTCGAACTCGACGGCGCGCTTCTCGGGCTGGATGACGGTGAACTTTTCGTCCGTGATGCGGTCGCCCTCGGTGCGCTCCTTAGGGGACGAGACGAGCTTCTCGACCACCTGCTCGTACGATGTCTTGACGCGCTGCTCGCGGCCCTTTTGGTTCACGAGATTGATGAGGTAGTTATCGCCGTAGATGCGGATCTGCTCGTCGAAGTGGGCCTTGGCGGCGGGCAAGGCGCTGTCGATGCCACGGATCTGGAGCTTGGGGACGTAGCGCAGGCTGTTGATCTCGGCCCAGTAGGCGGGCACGCTACCGCGGGTCTGAACGTAGGCCATGATCTGGGTCTCTTTGCCGTTGGCGCCGTACTTGCCGCTCTGCATGTCGGTGCTGCCGGCGAAGCCACCCATGGTGCTGGCCGAGTCGTTGAAGATGGTGATCTGCTCCGTCTCGTTGTAGTTGGCGGCATGGCCCTCATCGTCGAGGCCGCGGGTGAAGTATCTAGTACCGCCGCGGTGTCTGGACCTGCGGGAGATGAGGGTGACGGTGACGGGGGTGCCCTTGAAGGTGGTCGGGCGGATCTCGAGCATGCCGAAGATGACGGGCAGGATAAAGGGGTCGACGGCGGGCTGGGGACCAACGTGGCCCCTGGCACCCCTCGTGCGGAAATCGACCAGGTCAGACTGGATAAAGCGGTTGAAGAAGAAGCGGTCGTCGGCGCGCTGCCAGAGCGGCAGGGAGGTGTCGGCCGAGGCCTGGCGCTGGAACGAGTTTGTGAGGTCGAGGGAGTAGGAGAAGTACATGGGGCCGTTCTTCATGAAGGTGTCGAGCAGGCCGATGAATGTGTCCTCGTCGGGGTCTCGGATCTGGCGCTCGCGCATCGGAAGGATTTCGGTGGCAATGACCTTGTAAACGGTATGGCCCTTAAGGCGGCCGACGGGCTCGGCCTTGGTAATGACAATGACATACTTGTCTGGCAGGAGCATGGGAACGTCAGCGTAGATCTGGGCGGGAGGAACAAGAGTTGAAACCCAGGCTCGAGGTGGACGGGGTGGTGAAGGGGTTCCTTCTTACCGAGTCTAAGCTGGATGATGCCTAGGATTCCGGCGATGCTGGAAACGCGGGATACTCTCTTGCCTAGGCCGGCATCTCCCAGGCGCAGGTCGCCAGTGGGACGGTCGATGACCAGGGCGGGGGCATCGGGTGACGAGGGCGAGGTGAATACGTAGGAATCGGGGGCGAACTTGACATTGATGTCACGATAGGGTAGAGTCGGCGCCATAGTGACGGACGGTCGCAATGGTGTTTCGAGTGTGATGCCGAGCAGCAAGGAGAAGAAGCAAGGGCTGGGAAGACAAGTGAGAGAGAGAAGGTGAGAAAAAGGGTAACTAGATGAACCAAAACAGGAGGGGAAGCCTTGATCAATGCTTGTCGTTTCCTTGCAGCTGGTCGGTCGAGATTGTTGGCGACAGTCGCAAGAAGGAAGACGCAGAACTGCACAGCCGCCCAGAGAGAGGCTTGAGGACAGCTTGAGGCTGTGGTTGGTCGCTGATGGTGGTGAAGCCCAATAAAAATGGCTGTCGTCACTGTGCAGTGCAGTCGGTCGGTGCAGTTCCAGGTTCGTGCCTAGGTAGGTAGGTACCTACCTGAGTACCTTAGGTACATTGTACAAATCCACCTACCTAAGTGCCTTAAATAGGTACTTAGGTAGGCTCTCAAGTACCTACTCAGGTACCTCAAGCTGGAACCCTGACATCGGAGGAGGGGACGACCCTGCCAGTACTCCGTACAGTCAGTACCAATGGGGGTTAACATGATGCTTCACCTTGATCTTTCATTCAAAGTCTCCGGAAACACCTCCTTCCTCCACCCGAAACCTGGAACTACAGCTTCCAATCCATCCACAAGCAGAGTTATGGCATCAAGCCTGATGTCGCCGTATCGTTTCCCACCCCGGCCGCTGTCGGGATGGCTGCACACTCCCTTTCGCAATCGCAGAGCGTGCCACAGTGGAAAGGCTAGGCTGATCACCATGAATGCGAACGGGACACTGGAGGCAAGCAAGCTCGACATATTTATCGGAGACCCTCATGAACCCTACGTTATGGTCGAAACAAATGTAGCTTCGCTATGAAAGCATCCATAGCTAAGCAGACTGGCTTGTCTCTTGCTTCGGACCCGGAAAAGGCCTCGTTGACTTTCCATCATGGCTCTCGACATTTCGCCCATGGCAAGCTTATCCCCCCATTCCGATACATTTTCCCCCCCTCCAGGCCCTCCAGGAATCGATTTGATCGTGTTTGAAGATGCTGTGCCATACTCGCGCATTGTCCTTGAGAATGACCTTTCGCGCCAGACCGCTACCAACAGCAGTCCTGCCACCCTTTGGCTCCGGGGAGCTACACATGCCATCACCCTCGACGGAACAACGGAGTGTGAGTACTGCCAGGCTTGAGAGAGGGAGGAGGTCAAGGATAATCGTGGTCAACAGACGGTTTCGAGGAGTTGTGCCGAGAAAGCTACAGAAGGCTGAATGAAGCAGCTCAGCTGTTGAAGGACGATGGCAGAGCGAAAACCACATCTGCCGCCCCAATCAAATGGCGCCGAGCGATGGCGAACCAACCGCCACAGAGTTCAGGCAGGCCCAAGTAATCTCCGTTGACTGCTTTGCCAGGAGAGCTTGGGCTTGTCGTAATTTGGCTAACTGTCTCGACGTCGAGTATCTACGCCAGCTGCCCATGCTTGGACAGTAATTTTGAGATGAAACTTACAGAATGTTGGCAGTATTGTCATCTGGTCGACCTAGGCTTGTAATACTCGAAGATCTTGTTGGAGGCTTTGTTCAGGTTGAGGAGTTAGTCTGGATGTGTCAACGCTGATGGAAGCTCGCGTTGAATGTCCTCAATTTCCTGAAGGGAGTGGGGACTGCTAAGCTAGAAGAGCACTCAAAACATTCGCAAATGCCTGCGCTCTCGTTAGTGAGTCTGCCATAATGATTCGCGATTCAATGATTTCGTTCTAAGCTGATATCAAGCGCGGATGAAATCAGCCTTCACGGCGATCAAGTGTAAGTTGGATCAGGCCGACTAACAAGCCTACAGGGTTATCCTAAGTAGGTATCTAGATACCTACCTACGTAGTAGTTATCTACCTAGGTAGGTAGTTCAGCCACGAGAGTGATGGAGGCCTTGGGCATTATGCGGATGAACCCTAGACCGCTCCGTTGTCTTACCCCGAAACTCACTGTGCAGAGAAGGTACCTCCAAGGCTCACGCAGAAGACTCTTAGGTAATCTGTCACGCCCGCAGTGAGGTCAGAAGCCATCGGGGTCATAGGTGGCCCCGACCATTTCTGCACCTGACAGCCAAGACAGCATAGCACGCAGTGCAGTGACCACTGACCAGAGAGTCCTCGGCAGTAAAACAGGACCCCCGTTTCCCCCCCCCGACTGCCCAAAAGGCCTGACGTGAGCAGCTGCTTCGTCTCCCGCACTCCCCCAGCCATTCATCATCAAGCTTCAGGCAGTCACATTATTTCCAGGACCTGGTTTACCGCTGTGCTCTACTACGTACGTACCTACCTACCCATACATTTATTACTACAGATATACCTTACCTAACCTTACCTATTACCAAGTACCTAATACCGTCCATCCACCACATTCCATCCCACTGCTTCCCACCTTACATTCCATCCATACCGACCGAACCGACCTTGGACTCGCCCCTCCTGCCGCGCAACCCACGATTGAGATCCTGATCCTGATCCTGATCCTGATTCACGACCACGCCATCTCTGCCTTTCGAGAACTCGAGTCGCATCTTCCTCGCCTGATTCTCCGCCAAACCCGACCCCCCCCCATCTCGACACCCTTTTCCCAACGACCGACGATTTGGTTCCCATCGGGCGACATTCGATACAGCCTCTCTCTCTCCCCTTGTCTTTAGTCCGCCCCATTGCTAGGCTCGCCCACCCGCCGGCCTCTTAACAACCGCCTCATCTCTCCCAACCAGACCCTACACATCACGCGAAATGGCTGCTCGAGGCCCCGGTGCTCCCGGTGCCCGTGGAATGAACACGCGCTTCGCGCAGTTCAAGCTCGTTCTGCTAGGTAGGTACTCTCCCGCCTGTCGCCATGACACCAAGATACGCCTGGATAGCTAGCTGACTGCGATGGTGACGGTCCACAGGCGAGTCCGCCGTCGGCAAGGTATTTATTTGTCCGAACCTCATCGAAACGCCGTACGCCGTGCTAATCTGTCATCTAGAGTTCCATCGTGCTGCGATTCGTCAAGGTATGTCGTAGACGATTATGCACGCCGTCGTTCCACTCCCCAAGAGACAATCTGCTAACGGCGCCTCATCATCACAGGACCAGTTTGACTCGTACCGCGAATCGACCATCGGCGCTGCTTTCTTGACGCAGACCATCTCCCTCGACGAGAACACCACAGTCAAGTTTGAGATCTGGGATACCGCCGGACAGGAGCGATACAAGTCGCTCGCTCCCATGTACTACCGCAACGCCAACTGCGCCGTCGTTGTCTACGATATCACCCAATCCGTTCGTCGCGTCACCCCCGAAAGAACCGTTTGCCCAGCATGCTAACAGTGCGCAAGGCATCTTTGGACAAGGCCAAGGCATGGGTCAAGGAGCTCCAGAGGCAAGCGAACGAGAACATCATCATCGCCCTGGCTGGCAATAAACTGGACTTGGTTACCGAGCAGCCCGACAAGCGAGCCGTTTCCACAGCAGACGCCGAGGCTTACGCGCGCGAAGCCGGCCTCCTCTTTTTTGAGACATCGGCCAAGACGGCCGAGAACGTCAAGGAGCTCTTCACTGCTATTGCCAAGAAGCTGCCGCTTGACCAGGCCGGCCCTAGGCATGCCCGGCCCGGTCAGCGACAGGGCGTGAGTCTGCAGCCCGAGACTCCTGGCAGCAACGTCGGCGGGCCTTGCAGCTGCTAGATGAGACGGACGCGAACCAAATACCGCATGGCCGATGGAATTCATAGAGACCCAGCGGGACGATGGGGTCAAGAAGTTTTTCGTCTCGAGACGAGGCAGGCTCCCGTTGGCAGACTGCTCGAGGCGACCCTTCAGCCAGGCACCGAACAAACACGAGCACGTAACACGACGACGGCGTTTGGGCTGGGAGCGGTCCGGCGGCGTGGCTGTCGCGCCTTCTACGCCGAAGAAAGGGTATGCCAGGCCCAGCTCCCCACCCCCTCTTTTTTTTTAATATCAACAGTACGTTTGCTCGAGAGAGTGATTTTTACATTTCGTGCCTTCATTGCGCTGGTCCTTCGGTTGCGGCAACTCGGGTGTAGGGTCAGTCCTGGAATAAGACGGTGTATGGGAAACGGATTCACTTTACTGGGAGAAGCATCCTGCAGCATTTTTCTGATGTACAGTATGCGATAGAGGCAACTGTTTCTCAAGGATGGGTCGTATACAAATTTTATCTTTTCTTTTCCGTTCAGAAGGCAGTCAATTTGGATGTGAGTTTGATGACGGGTGTGTCGTGCCGTATGACGAGGTACTCGCTGTGTTTAATACTTATCCGGTGATGAGAAAGAGAGCAGAGAGCTGTGATGGACGACGAACAGGGTGATGCAGCTTGCATGTCTTGTGCTTGTTCATCCATGAGATGCGTAGGTACGCGAGAAGGGAGTGATAGTAGTATTAGTAAGGTAGGTAGGCAGGGTCGGTATGGTTTGATTACATGGTACCCGGAAGAAGTCGATCATTGCGAGTCTAGGTTACTTGATCATGAGCCTGTCAGGTCATGGAAACGATAGCTATTGGTGAGTGAGTGAGTGGTTCAAATGAGGAGGTGAGTGGGAGTGGGTGAAAGTGAGTGCGAGTGAGTGGGAGACTGGGTACCTAGGTAATTAGAGACTGATTGAGTGACGTGAGAGGCCTGGCCCATCCCGGTTCCTGCCGCTCGGCGCTCGCACCAGACAGAGCAGGAAGCTCCCAGTTTTAGCCGAACTTTTCCCTTGGCTTTTTTGTGTCGGGGCTCCATCACCTACCTACCAAAGCCAAAGGAGGACCTGCCTCGACCAAAAACACCTCTCGAATTCCATTCCCTCAATTACGCCTTGTAGGCCCATCGCATCCCCTCATGTTGCGAACATCGATTCGATCCGTGAGGGTGCTCGGCCACAGGCCTGCGGCGGCCGTCGTTGGCCGCCAATGGCAGGTCGCTGCCGCCGCCCGCCGGAGACACTTTGCCGACGACAAGAAGCCTGCTGACCCGTCCCGACCAGCCGCCCTGCCGACCACGGAGACCATCACGTCCGAGAAGAGCGAAGTCCCCGAGGTCCGGTTCGTCGAGCCGTCGATCCCGAAGGAAGACGTCCCCCTCACGCCCCCGACTCCGAACACCATTGTCCCCGAGACGGAGGCTGCCACACCTCCGCCGCTGTCGCCCGCAGACGCTGCCCCGAAGAAGAAGGGCTTCTTCCGCCGATTGAGGAACTTCGTCCTGACTCTCGCCATCCTCGGAGCTGTCGGCTTCGGCGGCGGCGTGTGGTACTCGCGCATCAATGACAACTTCCACGACTTCTTCACCGAGTTTGTTCCCTTTGGCGAGCAGGCCGTCCTCTACTTTGAGGAGGCCGACTTCCGCAAGCGATTCCCCAACATCTCGAACAAGCTCAAGGGAAGAGACACGGGCAGCCAGGTCAATGTCCCCGCCCAGAGCGGCGCGTCCTGGCGGGTGGCCGACAACGGCGAGCCCGCCAGCCGCCAGTCGAGCGCCGTCGACAAAAAGGCCACTGCCAAGGTCATCGCTGTCAAGGAGGAGCATAACAACCCGGTCGAGAAGCCCAAGGCGGCCACGGAGGCTCCCAAGCCCACACCCGCAGCCGCGCCCGAGCCCGTCAAGGAGGCTAAGCCTGCCGCCGCGGCCAAGAAGGAGGACGCGGCCGGGTTCGAGGCGCCCGAGGTCAACGAGCCTTCGCGGTTCCCCCCCATCGCGCCGATCGACCCCCTGAAGATCGAGGACGCGACCGAGCCGGTGGTTCAGGACCTTGTCCGCATGCTCAACGACATCATCACCGTCATTAACGCCGACAAGGCCCACGGCCGCTATTCTCCGACCATCTCCAAGGCCAAGGGCGAGCTGAGCAAGGTGGGCAGCAAGATCAAGGCCATCAAGTCGTCGGTCGAGGAGAAGGCGGCTTCCGAGGTGCAAGCCAAGGTAGCCGACTTTGACAAGGCCGCCAACGACCTCATCGCGCGCGTCGAGTCGGCCATGGTCGTGCAGGAGACGCAGTGGAGGAAGGAGTTTGAGGACGAGATGCAAAAGGTCAAGGCGAGCTACGACGAGCGCGTCAAGCTCGTGCTGGAGCGCGAGAAGCAGCTTAACGAGGAGCGTCTTAACAACCAGCTTCTGGAGCAGGCGCTCGCCCTGAAGAAGGAGTTTGTCTCGGAGGTGCAGAACCACGTCGAGGCGGAGCGCGAGGGCCGGCTCGGCAAGCTGGACAAGCTGTCGACGGCCGTGGCGGAGCTCGAGAAGCTCACAACGGGCTGGAACGAGGTGGTGGACACCAACCTGCGCACGCAGCAGCTCCACGTGGCCGTCGATGCCGTCCGCGCCAGCCTCGAGAACGCCACGCACCCCAGGCCCTTTACCCGCGAGCTCGTGGCCCTCAAGGAGATCGCGGCCGAGGACCCCGTCGTCAACGCTGCCATCGCGTCCATCAACCCGTCCGCCTACCAGCGCGGCCTCTCCAACGCGGCGCAGCTCATTGACCGGTTCCGAATAGTGGCCAACGAGGTGCGCAAGGCGTCCCTCTTGCCCGAGGAGGCGGGCGTCGCCAGCCACGCGTCGAGCTACCTCCTCAGCAAGGTCATGTTCAAGAAGCAGGGTCTGGCCGACGGCGACGACGTCGAGAGCATTCTTACTCGCACGCAGACGCTCCTGGAGGAGGGCAACTTGGACGCTGCCGCCCGTGAGATGAACGGTCTTCAGGGCTGGGCGAAGACGCTGAGCAGAGACTGGCTCGGTGAGGTGAGGAAGGTGCTCGAGGTTCAGCAAGCGCTTGATGTAAGTTGCAGCCCTTGGTTGATGATGAAAATATGATACTGGGTGATTTGGTAACTAACAGCCGTTCCAGGTCATTGCGACAGAAGCCCGTCTGCAGAGTCTTAAGGTAGAATAATGGACGGAAATGGTTTCTTTTGTCTAGTTGGAAGGTTTGGGAGGAGACGCTTAGAGATGATAAAGAAAGAGAAAGAGAAAGAGAGAGAGAGAGAGAGAGAGAGAGAGAAAGAGCCTAGACCTCTGGTCTGTGTAAGACATAGCCATAGACTTGAATGAAGGCAGTGTATTTTATTAGGTATGGGGGACTTGTTGGTGATGTGATGCTACCTATGGAGCTGTTGATGAGGTCTTGCTTGATTGATTATTACCGACTGTGCTGCTTTCCAATGCTGCGACTGAGGAAGTGGACTCGGCATGTCCACGTTGTCCCATAGTCGGCCCGGTGGTGGATGAGAGGAAGGGAACCCGGCCGGGACCAACGCCGAGCAACCAGGGGCCGTCGGCCGGCTCAAGATCCGAAGCCAGCCGCATATAACCCCACCGACCCGGCGCACTGCCTTTAGGTAGGTAGATAGGTAGTGCAGCAGCAGCAGTAGCAGCAGTAGCAGCAGTAGCAGCACTGTAACCCCCCCCCCAACCCAACCCCCGCGCTGGACATTTCGCCAAACCCCTCCCCGGTCCGGGAGAGAGAGAGCGCAGAGCTCTGAACAAACACCCTTGATGCATCATGCGTCTCGTCGCGTATTGCGCCTTACCAAGACACTCTTCTCCGGTCCGCGATTCCTGATCTGCCGTACGATGGCCACCGCCGGTCGGACATATAACGTCAGTCGCCTTTCCCCCCGCTGTCTTGCGACTGTTTGCTGGGGAAACGCGATGCTGCTCCGACGTCGGGGGGTTCATATTTCGCTGCGTGCCGTGCCACAGTAGAATGGCTACGGTAGAAGGGCTACAGTAGAAGGGAACGGACAAGAGAGCGACGAAAGAAGCACCGGGCTGACGATTGATGATTCGGACAGGATGCCGTCGACGCATTAAACACGCTGCAGACGCCCTTCGCCGTCATCGAGGCGAGGCGCAAGGCCGGCATCCGACCCGACGAGGCTTCGGTCAAGGAGATGCGCGCATACCTCGCGCGCGTTGGGTATTCGGTACGGACAATCCTCCCCCGTGATGGTGATATTAGTACCAGTAGCAGCGGTGGTATTGGTGGCAGGTCCTCTTGGGACGAGCTCAACCCAGCTAACTCTGTATCTCTTCGTCCTCCTCCTAGATCCCCGACCTCGACGGCCTCAACGTCATCCACGTCGCCGGCACCAAGGGCAAGGGTAGCACGTGTGCCTTCACCGACTCGATACTCGCGCGCCATCGTGCCGTGTCCCCGTCGTCCGTGCCGCGCAAGGTCGGCTTGCTCATCTCGCCGCACCTGATCGCCGTGCGCGAGCGCATCCGCATCAACGGCGCGCCGCTCTCCGAGACGCTCTTCGCGCGCTACTTCTTCGAGGTCTGGGACCGCCTAGGCGAGAGCCGGGCCGAGGCGGACGCCGTGGCGCTGGGCACGCGGCCCATCTACTCGCGGTACCTGACCCTCGTGGCCCTGCACGCCTTCGTGCGGGAGGGATGCGACGTGGCGATCCTCGAGACGGGCATTGGCGGCGAGTACGACGCGACCAACGTCGTGGCGCGGCCCGTGGCGACGGGCATCACGACGCTGGGCATTGATCACGTCTTCGCGCTCGGCGACACGGTCGGCAAGATCGCGTGGCACAAGGCGGGCATCATGAAGCCCGGGAGCAAGGCCTTTTCGGTCGAGCAGGTGCCGGAGGCGCAGGACGTGCTGGAGGCCAGGGCGCGGGAGAAGGGCGTCGAGATGGAGACCGTGGGCGTCGACCCGCGGCTCGAGGGCGTCAAGATCCGGCCGGACGCCACGTTCCAGAAGAGGAACGCGAGCCTGGCCATCCGGCTCGCCGAGGCGGCGCTCGAGAGGGTCGACCCGGACGGCTTCCGGCGCGAGGACGCTGGCGAGAGGCTGCCACAGGCCTTTGTCCAAGGGTTGGAGCAGGTCGTTTGGCGCGGGCGGTGCGAGGTCAAGGACGAGGGCCGCCTCGTGTGGCACGTCGACGGCGCGCACACCACGGACAGCCTGCGGGTGGCGGCGCGGTGGTTCGCCGACGAGACGGCGGCAAAGGGCAGAAGGGGGCCGAGGGCGCTGGTGTTCAACCAACAGGGCCGGAGCGAGGCCATCGATTTCCTCGACGGCGTGTACGAGGGAGTCAAGAGGGGGGATGGCAGCGGCGCCTTCGACACGGTCGTGTTCTGCACGAATGTCACGTATGCCCAGACGGGGTACAAGCGGGGTGAGTCTCCATCGTCTCCCCTTTCCCCTCACATTCTTCATCCGACTGGACGGTCTGGAGAAGAGATCTTTGGGTTGACTGACTGGCTGACCGACAACCGCAGACTTTGTCAACCATCAGTACGACGCCAAGGCCATCGAGGCCATGACGGTGCAGCGGCAGTTCGCGGAGCGGTGGGCGAAGCTGGACCCGGAGGCCGACGTGCGCGTCTTGCCGACCATCGAGGAGGCGCTGGACCTCGTCCGCGGTCTGGGCGAGGGCGTCGCCGAGGGCGAGAGCGTGCAGGCCCTCGTGACGGGGAGCCTGCACCTCGTGGGCGGCGCGCTGGGGATCCTCGAGGGGGCGGACGCCCTGTAAAGGCGTATCGTGTCGTCTTTGCAGACTCGGACGACGGGACATATGATAAAGGATGGGATAGACGGGCACGCAAAGCATAGACGAACGGACGGTAAGACACATCAACAAGTCGGCATAAAAAAGGGGTGGGACGCCCTTGTGGGTTCAACTCTTATAGACGTTTTATTGTATTTAATTTCATGCCATGACACGATTCCAATGGTCACAGTAGCCCTTCCGGCTCCAGCAGGCCGATGACGTTGCCTACGAGATACATGCTGCCCGTGACGAGGACTCTGATGTTCTGCGCCCCCGCGGTGGCGGCGGCGGTGGTGGCGGTGGCGGCGGTGGCGGCTATGGCGTCGACGGCGTTCTTCATCTCGGCGAGGTCCCGGCAGACGAGGGCCTCGACGGCGGGATACGCCTCCCGGAACGCTGCGGCGCACTTTTCCTGAACGGCAACGTCGGCGTCCCCGGCGACCCTGTCGTTCCTCGTGAAGACGGCGCAGCGCAGCCTCGACGCGACGTCGAGGCCGGCGGCCTCCATCTCCCTCAAGAGGCCCAGGAGGAGCGCCGAGGCGTCGCGCTCCTGCTGGTTGAAGACGAGCACGAAGCCGGCGTCCGGGTGGCGTTCGGCCACGACGGGCGCCATCCAGCGCGCCACCTCGGCCAGGCTGTCGGCGTTGTGGGCGCCGTCGAGGTGCCACGAGACGCCGGCCCGCTCAATAACCTCGTGTCGACCGCGTAACGTCGCCTCCCGCAGCCCGGCGACGATGGTCTCGGACACGTCATGGAGCCGAGGCGGCGGCGGCGGCAGCGGTGACAGCGGTGACAGCGGCGACACCGTTGCCGTCTTTGCTCCTGCTCCCGCCCCTGCTCCCGCGTCTACGTCCCGCGCCTCGAGGACCTGCAGGTGGCGCGTCGCGGCGAGGGCGGCGAGGGCCTGGTTCCTCTTCTGGAAGTCGCCGCCCGGCAGCTTGGCGCCCGGCACGCCGGACCAGGCACGGACGTCGTCGTCGGGCACCTCGACCAGGTGGGCGCCGATCTCGCGGGCGCGGGCTCGGAGGACGGCCATGACGGCGGGCTGAGCGTCGAGGCGCCTGGTGAAGGCAGCGACGCCGGGTTTCATGACGCCGGCCTTGTGCCAGGCGATGGCCTCGGGGGTGTCGCCGAGCATGGCGACGTGGTCGACGCCGAGCTGGGTGACGACGGCGGCGGTGACGGGACTGGAGACGGAGGAGCAGGAGGAGGTGGAGGTGGAGGAGGAGGAGGAGGAGGAGGAGGCGGGCGGCAGGACGACGGCGTTGGTGGCGTCGTACTCGCCGCCGATGCCGCACTCGAGCACGACGGAGCGGACGCCCTCGCGGAGGAAGAGGTGCAGGGCGAGGAGGGTGAGGAAGCGGAAGTAGAAGGGCTTGGAGCCGGCGGGGATGGCGAGGGCGTCGTCGGCGGGGGCGGCGGAGAGGGCGTCCCAGAGCTCGAAGAAGGCGGCGGCGAAGAGGGCCTGGTCGACGGGGCGGCCGTCGATGGCGATGCGCTCGCGCGGGGTGACGAGGTGCGGGGAGGTGTAGGTGCCGACGCGGCCGGCGACGGAACGGGAGGAGGCGGAGGAGGCGGAGGAGGAAGAAGAAGAGGAGAGGAGGGCGGAGGTGATGAGGGCCGCGACGGAGCCTTTCCCTTTTGTGCCGGCGACGTGGATGTAGGAGAGGGTCGAGAGGCGGTCCGGGGTCAGGCCGGCGCGGAGGAGCCAGGCGCGCATCTCGGGGATGGCGAGGAGGTTCGGGTCGGCGGGAGGAGGTTTTGGAGTAGTGGTGGTGGCATCTTGAGGTTCCGGGTCTTTGGATTTGGAGCCGAAGAGGGCTTGGATCTTGAGGTTGGGAATGAGTGTGTTGAGGAGGGCGAGGGCGTCGGCGTATGTTCGTGACGACGCCGATGATGATGATGAAGATGAGTAAGAGGAGGACATGTTTTCGATGAGACGGGTGGGCGATGAGGTTGGGCGGAAGAGGAGGAGGGCGGTGTGTTTGATGGAACGCGATGTGACCGGGGCGTGTCGGAGGAGGAGCGGCCTCATGGATGAGATGGCGGGCGTGGGGGGGTTGACTATGATGTCGAAAGGAGCATCATAGAGAATAGGGTTGACGGCTTGGAGGTGTAAGTTATTGGGTGGGTGAGTGGTGAGTGGTGAGTGGTGAGTGGCGAGTGGCGAGTGGTGAGTGGTGAGTGAGTGAGTGAGTGAGTGAGTGAGTGAGTGAGTGAGTGAGTGAGTGAGTGAGTAAGTGAGCGAACTGATACGTGAGTGAGTGAGTGAAGTGCGGTTATGTGTGGTGTGGTGACGATGAGGCTGAGATTAGGTTGCGAGTTATTTGAGGGAGCAATTGACCCCACTTTGCGGCGCTCCCAGGAAGTGTAATATTGTGAGTATAGGTACTAATGACTATACCTAAGGGTAGGTAGGTAGGTAGCAACAATACTACGAATACACGGGCTGATCTAACACGTCTCTCTCTCTCTTTTGTTTACGAAGTTAGAAGGCTTAGGTGTACATATACAAACTCGGTCTGTCTTTGTTTTCTGTTCATTTGGGTTTCCGCCCGGGACCGAGACGCCGGCATTCCAGGGGGGGGGGGGAGGGCCGAGTCCGGGTTCGG
>PJEX01000122.1:52220-76241 GCA_005350895.1 Colletotrichum tanaceti
CCCCCCCCCCCCCCCCCCCCTGTTCTTCCTAGGATACCTGGCATTCCAATGGCCCGGCCACTACCTGATGCAGAAGCTGCCGTTCGGCAAGTACGTTGCCGTCACCATCTTGGCGTGGTCCGTCATCATCTTCCTGCACTGCGTGGCGACGCGGTACGCCGGCCTGGTGGTGATGCGCCTCGCGCTCGGGGCCGCCGAGGCCGTCATCGTGCCGGCCATGGAGATCACCATCGGCATGTTCTTCAACCGGCACGAGCAGTCCTTCCTGCAGCCCGTCCTCTGGATCACCTGCCAGGCGGCGCCCATGGTCACGGGCTTCCTCTCGTACGGCCTGCTCTGGACGGCGGGCGGGCCCGTCCTGCCGTGGAAGCTGTTGCACGTCGTCACGGGCGGGCTCACGCTGCTGCTGGCCGTCTGGGTGTGGTTCGACTACCCGAGCAACCCGGCCGAGGCGCGCTTCCTGACGCTCGAGGAGAAGGTCCACGTCATCCGCCTCGTGCACCGCGCGCACCAGAGCTCCATCGAGCAGAAGCGCTTCAAGCGCGAGCAGTTCGTCGAGACCATGCGGGACCCCGTCTCGTGGCTGTTTGCGCTGCAGTCCTTCACCCTCATGTACGCCAACAACCTCAACTACGGCCAGAAGAACCTCATCACGACCTCCATCGGCATCAAGCCGCTCGGCTCGACCCTCGTCGCCGCGGCCGGCGGCGCCTTTGGCGTGGTCTGCTGCGTCGTCGCCACCCTGGCGCTGCGCCGCTGGCCGCGGAACCTCGCGCTCCACGGCACGGCGTGGTGCCTGCCGGCCGTCGCGGGCGGCGTGGCCATGGTGACCATCGACTGGGGCTCCAAGGTGGCGCTGCTCGGGTCGCTGATCCTGGCGGCGAGCACGTACGGCGTCACCTACATCATCGCGCTGGGCTGGACGACGTCGACGGCGGCCGGCTACACCAAGAAGCTGACGCGCAACGCCATGTTCATGCTGGGCTACGGCGCCGGCAACCTCGTGTCGCCGCAGATCTGGGTGGCGGGCAGCGGGCCGCGCTTCTACGGCGCCTGGGCGTCCATGATCGGCGTCAGCTGGGTCGGCACGCCGCTCATCCTGTGGCTGATCCGCTTCATCCTCGCGCGCCGCAACGCCGAGCGGCGCGAGTACATCGCCGGCCTGAGCGACGACGAGCGCGAGGGCTGGGTCGAGCAGGCGGGCGAGGACGGCGAGGTCGTCAGGGTCAAGGTCGACATGGCCGTGCTGGACCTGACGGACCTGCAGAACAAGCAGTTTATCTATTCTCTGTGAGAGGGTCTGTCAGCTTCTGCTTTTGGCTTTGGGCATATATGGCGAGAGACGGTAGACCTAAGAAAGCAAGTTGGAGAGCAACTGGGAGATGGATGGCTTTGCGCACTATTACCTACCTATTGTCACATACAATGTAATGACTTTCTGGATTTTGGCGGTTTTCTCTTTTCTCTCCTTCTCTTCTCCCTTATGAACACGAATAACAGTCCGTACGTGAGTTCCTGTGTGGTATATAAACGATACATCGACAAACTCACAACGACGAGACGGAAAGGGACCGGCATGTCACTGAGCTCTGGCGCCAGAACCAAGGCGTATGCATGTATTACTGTATCCGAGTCGGTAACTCTACAATATTCTCCAAACGCAGGCGGCAGCCTCTTCACTCCTCGACGCCGCTCTGGCATGGGACTGTCGTGGGGGATTCGTAGTCTACCGGGTCTTGTGGGAAACTCGGAGGTATCAACCTAGTCCCAGGCAGCCAGCGGATAAGGAGGAATTGCGAAATCACGGATGAATTCATATATTTATATATTTATATATTTACATAGATATATATTTACATAGATATATATTTATTTGTATATATATATATTTATATATATATCCGGGACCGGTGTGTACGGACGGATACCAGTTCACCTTGATGACTCGTCCCAAGATTGGGGCATCCCTGTGCATTGACACTTTTCAAAGACGAATCAGGGGTTACTTTGCAAGATCAACTATTGAGCTTGACGTTCAAAGGTGTTCATCTGGTGTTTTGACGGTATCTGAGCTCTTTAGTTTGGACTGTTCATCCAGCTCAGCCCTACCAATGCTGACCGGCATAAACTAATTAGCTTCGACGTGGTGTCATTCAACGATATGACAAGATCAGGATCAATGTGTTGTGTTCATCGTCCATTGTAGATTTGCGACCTCTGCTGTGGATTTCCTAAGTTGGGCTTGATGCTTGTTAGACATTGCCTGATAGAGTATGAAGAAGAAGCTGTGTGTGGGAACTCGGGAAGGGCGTTTCCTGGCTTTGCTCACGTCCAGTTTGCGAACCTTACTGAGCTGATGCACAGTCCATGGAACTCGAGCTCTCAGGAACAGGCACTGAAAGTCTCCGTCTTCGAGACCTGGATTCTACCTAGGCTTGCCAAGCAAACTCGAATGTCGTGGTTTGAGAGGTTGCAGGCGCATCGGGCATCAATTGTCGATAGAAATAGCAGTATGTACTTGACAAGATCAATACCAAAGTTCATCGACGCCGCAACGGTCCTCCATGTACACAATCGCACTCAGCCGAATCGTCCCCCAGCCGAGTTCCAACTCTCCTCCCCAACAACTTACGCCGCCATCTGGATTTGAGGTTTGGACAATCTTGTTGGTTCGTTCGAATCGGACCTTTGGAGTTAAGGGGAGGATTAGGGTTAACGGTGGCATAGGCTAGGTGGTTAACTCTACCTAGGTAAGCTGCCTTACTTTAGTAGGCAGCCTACCTACCTACTTAGCCTGCTCCTGCTATAGACCCCTGCTTATTGTTTTCCTTCCTTACCTAATAGCTAGTTTAGTTTACTAATAATTAAAGCTATTACTAACCCTAATATTAATATCCTTTTACCTACTAACACTAATTAGTAGTTAAAAAACACTATAGATTAGTAAGGAAGAAGAGAGCCTTAATAATTTAGAGTCCCTAAGGTTACTATAGTAATTTTTACTATTATTAAGTTAACTATAGAGATTAGCTTAAAGAAGTAGTTAGCTATTATTTAGTTAACTATTAGTAATACCCTTAAGAGTATTATATTATATAAAAATAACTTTACCTATTAACCTTATAGGATTTAGATCTTACTTAATAGTAACTACTATTAATTCTTCTTTTTAACTTTACCTCCTTTTTCCTTATACTATCCTTTTCTCCTCCTCTATTAATAAATTTTTCTTCCCTCTTATTATACCCTTCTTTATACCTCTTTTTCCCTTTATAATAGTTAACTAGTTAACTACTAACTCTAGGTAATAAGCCCTTATACTTAAGGGTATAATACTATAACTCCTACCTATCCTAATAATCTTTATCCTTTATATTAATAATAAGACTTAAGGTAACTTTAATAAAGACCTTTCTACCTTATTAGATACTAAGAAAATTACATCCTATATTAGGTATACTATAGCTTAATAGGTTAATACTAATATAATAAAAAGAGCCTTATAGTCTTACTTTACTAGTACCTTTAAAGGATAGACTATAGATACCTTTAATATATCTAAAAAGATTATAAGGGAGAGCTTAAGAGATATACTCTATAAAAGAGGGGTATATATAGGAAGAGATAGAGAAAGTATTAGTTATAACCTCTTCCTATACCTTACCCTTAATAAGTATTATAAGTAGACTTATAAGGAGATTATAGAGGTAAATAAGACTAATAATACCTTTAGAAAATAGGCTAAAAGTAATTTAACCTTCCTTATTAATATTATAGGATCTTTTAATCCCCTTTTCCTATTAATAAGAATACTACTAAGTTATTAATAAGATACTATAGCTTAGTATAAAGAGCACTAGAGGATAGCTCTTAAGAATACCTAGGGTATAGAGGATTTACTTAATAATACTATTAACTAGTTTAAAAACTAGAAGCTATTTAATAATTAGTTAAAAAGATATTAGTTAATATAGTTCTTTAGAACTAATAAAGAAGAGAGTATTAATAAGGATACTAATAATAAAGGAAGTTACTAGTCTTACTATTTATAATATAGTCCTACTTATAATAACTATCTATAGTTAAGGTTATTTAGAGATCTCTAATAATACCTCTCTACTAATACCTAGAAGTATAGAGGAGAGATATATAATATGTTTAAGATTAAGTATACTATCTTCTAGGATACCTATAAGAAGGTTAGTATCTCCCCTTAATTATATAGGACTGCCTTCTTAATAATGCTCTATAGTAATATAGCTAATTTCTACTTTTAAAACATTACTAGGTTAGGAGTAATAGACTTTACTGCTATATATAAGATAGTATATAACTACTTTAAGACCCCTTAACTTAGATAATAATATATAACTAAATAGCGTACTACTACCTTCTAGTGTATATATTAGGAAAACCCTAATAAGTTAAAAAGGGAAGTCCTTAATCTACTAATTAAGAGGTTAACCTTAATTTAGAAAGTATTACTAAATAATATAAGCAGTAAAGAAGCTATAAGGCTATAGCTTATTAGCGCTTACTAGGGAGTCCCTAAGTATAAACTCTACCTTTATAGCCTATTAGATATACTTATAGGAGTTTATAATTAGCTATAGGTAGCTATTAATACTAAAGAGTAAGCCTTATCCCTTTCTTAATAGTATATTACTAACTAGCAGTATTATAGGTCTAGTAGGGATAACTATTTTAGTAACTAAGGGTATTTATAAGGTTTCTCTACTTTATTAGGTAGTAGTTATAAGCGTATACTACCTACTAATAAGAAATGTTATATCTATTATAAGTATAGTTATTATTCTATACATTATATAGTTAAGGAATAATATAATACATTTATAAAATTTAAAAACAATAAGTATATAAGAAACCTAACAAGAAGTAGCTTTATAACCTTCCTTATAAACTATAAAGGCTATAAATTCAGTAACTCTAATAGTAAGGATAAAGATATCTAATAATACCTTATAAATACCCCTATACCTATTAATAGTACTACTAATAAGTTAGATATTAAAGGTAGTAGTAGTCCCTCTACTTTCTTTATAAGTACTGCCTTCTTTAGTAAGACTAGCTTTAATAGAAAAGCACTTATTAATAAGCTAGCTAATTAGGCTATTTAATATTAACTAACTAAGGCTAATAAATATTATAAAGAGCCTACTTATAAGGCTTCTACCTTTATCCTTAATTAATACTCTACTAAAGTCTTCTAAGGTATCCTTCCTAATATAGGTACTGCTAACTTCTCTACTGCAGGTAAGAACTAAGTTATAGCTTTTTAATATAACCTTAATAATAATATAAAGATTAATATATTATAGGCTAGGTAGGCTAGGGTTTAATTTAGCTATAGTAATACCCTTATATCCCTTAGTACTATTATAGTTAATACCCCCTTTAGCCTAATTAACTTTTATATTATAATAACTAATACCCTATTCCTTCTCTACCTATATAATATAGACTAACTGTTTATTAAATTTAATAATATAGCTAATATAATATATTATAGTAGACTTAAGGTCCCTATAATCTAGAAATAGGGTTATCTATAGATCCTCCTTAGACTTTATAAGTATACTATTATAAGCTACTACTTAACTAATATAGAACTTTATAGACTATACTATTACTTTAGATATCTATTAGTTTACTGCCTCTATAAAGTCCTTTATAAGGCTAGGTATAATATAGAAATAACTATAATTAAGTACCTTATAAAGGTATATTACTAATACTAGATATATAGCAGTACTCCCTAAAGGTTTAAGTTTACCCTTTATAATAAGTGCTACTTTAACTATAAGATCTATATTAATATTATCTACCTTAACAGTAATATCCCTATCCTCTATATTATTAACCTTACTATATCCTTTAATATAGGTTATTTCTTTTATAATATAACTATAAAGTCTATATAGGAAGCTCTTTAAGCAGCCTAGATTAATATATACTAAGGACCCCTAGACTAGATTATAGCTAACACTAGGTATAACTTTATTACTAATAAGTTCTGCTAGGAGGCTAATGCAATAGCCTATTAACTTAAGATTATACCTATAGAGGTATATTATAGCATTAGAAAGGTTAAGAGATACTATATAATACTACGCTATGCCTACATTATTATTAAGAACAACTACCTATTAATAAGTAAGGAAAACATACTCTAAGCTACCCTTAAGGTAATTAATAATATAGCTAGACTAGATAGTATTATCCCTACCCTCCTTATCTTTAGCGTATACCTAAGACTTATCTATAACTTAGTACTTTCTCTAGACATTATTATGTATACTGCTACTATTAGAAAGGCTAGTAAGGCTATTAAGAAGCTTTATATAACGCAAAAGGTTAATAATATGCTTATAATATATAATAGCTCTAATATCTTAGCCCTAAAGGTAGTAGAGATTAGATTACTTATATATATCTAGTATAAGAAAGGAGGTTAGTCTAGCCTATATATACTTATCTCTATTAATAGTAAGAATTATATTATTAATACTAATAGTATAAGAACTTTCTAATTAACTTTAGTAAAGCTATACTACATTAATCCTACTAATAGTAATAGTATCCTTAATAGCCTAGGTAATTTAACTAAGTAGAATTATAAGAACAATAATACTATACAGGATATAATTATTATTATAAACCCTCCTTCTATAATAACTATAATACCTCCTTCCCCTTAATAAAGCAGCTGCTAGTATAAAACTCCTATTAATTAGGATACCTTTCTTACTAGTATCTTCCTTAGTAAGACTAACCTTAATAATTTTTCTATAGTTAGTAAGCTCTTTAAGATCTTCCTATCCTCTAGAGAAGAGGCTAACTTAGCCCTTACCCTAAAGCTATAGAAAGAGGGTATTATTATAGCTCCTAGAGAACCCTTTAAAGAATTAACTAGCTTAGAGGTTATAGGTCTAATTAACTAAGGTATATTTAGAATTATCCTATATAACCTTACTATTTACTTAAGCATAAGAATCTTTAAATTATATATTATTAATAAGGTAAAGAATAAGATAACTAATACACTATATAAGAAGTTAAGGCTAGTTATCTAAGGTTATATAGATAATAGTAAGACCTTAATTCTAACCTAATTACCTACTATCTAATAGGCTAGTTAATACCTTATTCTTACCTTTATACTGTTACTAATAGCACTTAGATTTCTACTATAGCTTTATAATATTACTTAAGCTTATACTTAGTTATAGTCTTAGCTTAATTATATAATCCTAGTATGCTTACCTATCTAGATCTACTCTTAACACCTAGAGGGGAGCATTATAGAAGTAATTAAACCTCTATATAGTATTATAGAGGCTAGAACTTATTAGTAGTCTACCTACTATAGTTATTATAAGGTATAGCTAGAGATAGAGACCTCTATATATAACCTATATCTCTTAGTGTCTATAGATAACAGTACCTCCTTTAGTATTATAGGGATATAGACTAATAATACCCTAGGGCTCTTAGATAGCTTATTTAATGTTAAAGAGGATAATAAGCTTACTAAAGCAGCTCTTATAGCTAAGCCTAAGACTTACCTTACTATTAATATACTCCTCCTCTTTAATAGAGGTATTATTATAATAACTTTACCTAACAGTATATTAATTACTTAGCGCTAGAAAGGGTAAGGGAGTAAGCTCTAGACTATTAACTTAAAATTGCCTATAGCTAAGTAAGAATATATCTAGTAGAGAGCCTATAGTGTATATATTATATCTATCTATTAACTAGAGGTATACTTTAACTTATCTATAGCTACCTAGAAGCAGGATCCTACTAATAAGGATATTAAGAAGCTTAACTAGTGTATTAAGTAGTAGATAAGATCCCTTAATTATAGCCTTACTTTTATACCTATTAACTTAGTATCTATAAAGCTATTTATTTTTATAGATAGTTTTTTTATAAATAACCTTAATATAACTTTATAGTTAGGTTATATTATTATCCTAGGTAATAAGAAGCTTTATAATAATTAATTTACCTTAACTAGTAATATTATCTACTATAGCTTAACTAAGTTAAAGAGGGTTACCTAAAGTATCCTTACCTCTAAGATTTATAGTATAGTAGCTAGTATAGATATAGCCTATACTATCTCCTCTACCCTTAAGAAGATTACTAAGAAATTTAAGCTTCCCCCTATCCCTATAATTATATATACTAACTTATACTTACTATATAAGTACCTTATTAAGCTTAGTATAACTTAAGAGAAATAGTTAATAATTAATATTATAGTACTCTAATAATTATATAAGTAATAAAAGCTATATAAAGTTAGATAGATTTATAGTAATAATAACCTTATAGATACCTTTATAAAGTTATTACCTAACTAAGCCCTTAAGGGATTTATTACTACCTCTATAGCTAATATATAAATAGAGGGATAGGTTACTTAACTATAAAAAAAAACTTTACTTAACTATATAATCTTAATATAACTATAACTATAAGAATACCTTACTTAACTATAAGAAGAGCTTTAAGGCTATATAAAGACCTTACCCTAACTATAAGAAGAGCCTATAAGGCTAGATATAAGGGAGATAAGGGATATTATAAGGGGGTATAGAGATTAATAGGATAGATAGAGAGTAGTAGTAAAACTTATTAAATAAGTATATATACCTTAGAAGCTTTAGCTAATAAGAAATACCTATAATTATAATATTATAAGCCTACCCTATCTATTACTAGTAACTGTATAGCCTAGGGATTATAATAGTATATATAGAGGATTATAGAGGAAGAATAGAGGGACTAGGGATTATATAGGGACCTATAAAACTATTATACTTTTCCTTTTATTATGTTTTTAAATAATTTAGGCTAATTTAAATAAACTAAATCTTTTATATAAAATAGAGAGTTTCTAGTATTAGTTTATTTAAATTAGACCTTTAGAGTTAAGGGGAGGATTAGGGTTAACAGTAGTATAAGCTAGGTAGTTAACTCTATCTAGGTAAGCTACCCTACTTTAGTAGGCAGCCTACCTACCTACTTAGCCTACTCCTACTGTAGACCCCTGCTTATTATTTTCCTTCCTTACCTAATAGCTAGTTTAGTTTACTAATAATTAAAGCTATCACTAACCCTAACGTTAATATCCCTTTGCCTACTAACAATCTATTTACCTAACTTGGCATCACTTACCTAGGGGAGAATTCACCGGTGGCCCCGGATTGCTTAGGCATCCGTCAGGACGACGAAGAAGCCGAGTGGGCAGCTGTCGTTGTTCTGGTAGAAGGAAAAGGTGGTGTCGGGCGAGCAGAGGCTGCCGGAGACCGTCACGCTGCCGGGCACGTCGGCGGGGATGCCGCAGGGGGCGCTGTTGATGATCTAGACGAAGGACCCAGCGTTAGACTCATCAGGACGACCAAAGCAAACTGTGAATAATGATATATAAAAAAAAAGGGAAAAGGAAAAGGGAAAAAGGACAAATCAAAACTCACGTAGCTGTGGCCCGGGGTCATGATCGGGGGCGGGTTCGGGGGGCTCGGGCCGGGAGCGGGCTGGTGGTTGTAGGTGGTCTGGCCGGCGACGGCACCGGCGCCGATGGCGTAGCCGGTGAAGGTGAAGGTGCCGGGCCCCTTGAAGAAGAACTCGCCGGGGGCCTGCTCCTTGCTGGGGAAGTCGAAGACGAGGTTGCAGACCTTGCCCTGGGTGGCGGCGACGGGCAGGTCGAGGTTGAAGATGGTGCAGACGTCGTTGGGGGTGACCTGCGCCCACTTGGTGGCCGGGTAGGCGTAGTTGGGCTTGCTCTTGGCGATGGGCACCAGCAGGCTGGTGCTCACGAAGGACTTGCCGAGGGTGCCGTCGGGCTGGGCGGCGTTGGTCGGGCACGGGCACGTCTTCTTGGGGGCGGCGGCTGCGGAGAGGGCGAAAGCCAGGGCGCAGGTGACGGTGGCGACCTTCATCTTGGAGATTGGAGAGGGCTGGAGGGGAGTGAGTGACTGAAGAGTGGAAGGGTGTGTTAGGGTAGAGGTGTTCGGAGTTGAGGTGGATAGGAGTTGATGGTTGAGATGCTGGAGATGGTTGATAGAGGTGAGCTGGTAAAAGGGAGGGGGAGAGATGGCTTCATATATAGCGGTCCATGTTGTGCTTGCACTTCATCGTCTTGTCGCCCGGGGCTCACTTGTTGGATCCAGCCTCATCAAAGAGGTTGATGCTAAGCTTTTGTCTAGTTGAAGCATATATTGCCCGAGTCTGACCGGCTCCAAGCTCGGGATTTGCGGCGTGGCTTCGAGATTCCAGCCTCGAAACGGTGGGTTCATCTTCGTCGGCGGCGGCGGCGAGACACCGTCCAAAAGGAAATATAGTTTGTGCTATTCATGTCCCCCCGACTCCCCCTAGACTCCAGCCCTCTCGGTCTCCTGGGCAAGATGGCTGTTGGGGCCCTCGATAGCTCGCACGCGTGGCGCTTCCGGGAGATTCAGCTCGGCGTCTAAGCGCGGGAAGACGGCACACACAGATCGGTTCTATCCGGGGGGAGGGGGCGGGGAGGGGAGGGGGGCTTTTTTTTAGTCGTTTAGTCTGCTTTTTTTTATATTTTGGCTGCTCCTTCGCTGGGTTTAGAACCCCTTTCGTTCCCTCGTGGCTTCAATGTTTGTTTAATTACCTTTCTTTGGCTACGGTGGCGCCGTCGAGAAGAGGGCCGCAGACAGAGCCATGGTTGTTGGGTGGACCTTGAGGTCCTCCGATCCGTTGATATTATAATTCAAGCCACCAGACATCGCCCGGAGTCCAGATCATGTTCTCAAGCACCACGAAAACCCCACGAGAACCCCACGAAAACTGTTGGTGCTGTTTTTGGTTCCTGGGGTTATACTGCATACCTAATTAGGTAGCTAGCGTCGACTTACAAGCCCCCGCCCCCCCCCAGGGTTTGCCGGCGCCGGGATCGCGTGGCGGAAGAAGGCAAGAGGCGTCCGTTCACGCGTCATCCAAGCCAGCACATGAAGAATGAGTGTTTCAACTAAGAATATAAGTCGATAAGCTGCTCGTGATGAGAGACCGCGTTATGAGAGATCCACCACGTTTTGAAGTAGGGTGGCGATGGATGGCGCTATTATTAAACATATGCCTACTCCAGCGTGCAAGCCCCTGAAGAAAGGATAGCGAAGCGCTCGCTCGCTCAATTCCTGGGGGGTTCCCCCCCAGACCCCCCAGCCTCGCTGCGCTCGAAGGAAATAGCAAGCTCTAGCGCAACTACCTGGAGCAGTGCCCCCTGCTGGGCCCTCTTTCATGATGGGTTGCTGCACATTACCGGGGGGGGCTCTGCCCCCACTGGACCCCCCTGCCCTCCGGGGGCCACTGCCTGGGGCTTGATACCTGGTTACTATACAGAGTACGGCTTAGCACTTTCGCTAACCAATTACCATTTGACGTAAAACAGCTCTAGGCTAATAGATGACGCCTACTGGAAAGCCTACCGTGTAACAGTACGTGGACCAGTAGGATTGATTCCCAGGCATGAGGACTGCCTTGACTTAGGATTGGGTGCATGGAATTACAAGAACACTACCACATCCCCAGGTAAAAGATATACGCAATGGTTCCAATATGATGGCAGTGAGTGCCCGCCCCCCCCGCCGTCAGCCCTCCTACCGGTTTCCTCTTCCTCTTCCCGTTCTTTCGTATGTGTTACCAACTCATCGAGCTTTACAGCTCTTGCCGCTGTTTGTACTACCAACACGCCATCGATCGCTGTGCGGGCCATGGTAGGCCGGGCCATGGCATACAACGACGCACCGTTCTCATATTAGGCTTCGCTTGTCGCGTTCACACCGAAAGCCCGGTGTTCCTCATCCAATATCTAAACAGAGCCTCTGAGCTGGGGTGAACAGACTACGAAAAAACACGACATACATTTCGTGACACGCACATCAAGCACACGCAGCCAGGATCGAGCCATGATTCCGGAGTTGGAGCACGCTTCGAAGGAAGGGATTCCTATTCCTCAAATGCGAGAGTATCGCGACTTGCGAGAACAAGATCCCGATGCCCTGCACTGGCGCCGGAGGGAATACGTGACCAGGGTCGAGGGGGCGACGGACGGGCATCTGACAAACATCTTCTCCACCGCGGACGGGTACCTACCTGGGCAGAGGCCTCTCGTCCATCGTGCAAGGGGACGTTGTGGCGGTTCTGTTCGGGAGCCGGCTTCCGTTTGTTCTCCGCAAGGCGGAAGGAGGCTCAACGTACCGGCTCGTCGGCCCGTGCTACGTCGCCGGTTTCATGTCCGGCGAGCTCATGGAGAGAGTGCGTCACGGTGGAGGAGAAAGCGGGAACCAAGAGAGGAGTGAGCTCGCGAGTGGTGTTATTACTAGTGCGAGTGAGATGGGAAGCCAGAGGGGAAACAGGAGCAACAGCCCCGACGGTTGTTTGCAAGTGGAAACGCTTCTTTTGGTGTAAGTGGCTTTCCCATGTGACACCAGCACTTTGTAATTAGTTTGTTTGTTGAACATGTAATCTTGGTGGAATATCTACATAATCAATACTCAATTATATAATTAAACTTTTCATTTTCAACAAGACCGACAGCGTCTTGAAGCTGCCAACCCCTTAGTTAATTACCCCAAGACGCCTGTCGTCGGCTGAGTGATTCCTAGAGTTGCCGACATCAACTTGTACTCGTCCTTGTTGAAGGCAACTCCAGACTACAGGACCTAAACCAAAGCACATTCTTCAGGTCTTTTAGAGAAGATGATCCAAAACCATCTTTGCTCGTCTCATGTTGTTGGGACACCTGTCCGATGTTAATTATCCACACATCGGACGTCATCATCACTGATCTGATGCCTCCGTCGGCACACTAATTATCCTGACGATATCCATAAAAGAGCAGTTAAATTACCAAAGAGCGGAGGGCAACTTTTGTTCATAGATCAACCAACCCCAACCAACCCCTTCACCATGTAAAGAACCCCAGAGACCATGTAAAGAGCCCCAGGGGAAGATGACACGGAAAGACCCATTGAAAAACAACGCGTGCGTGGCCCATCCTTGTTTGTTTGTTGTGTTTTGTTTGCCCAAACTCCATCGTTTACAAAATCCCTGCCAAATCGGGTCCCCCTGACTTATTAGTATGCCTACTTGCCATGATCCCGCCGGAATAAGAACGTGTAATTCCGAGGCCTGTAGGCCCATGTTACTTTGGGTATCTTCTCTGATCTACCTTGTAGTGGTCCCGTTTCCACTTGTCTCCGTTTCCGGCCCCAGCAATGTTAATTAATACAAATGGGTCCTCCCCCTACTCACTCACTCACTCTATCTCTCTCATTTTTCTCTTTCTCTTCCAGGGGGGCGTTCCCCCGCTTTGCTCTGCCGTTGGAGCGTCACCGATGGGTAGATTAAGATCCTTCACAATCTAGGCCACTTTAAAACCCCGGCTGGCGCCCGCCGTTGTTCTGATATTTGAATCATAGTTAAATCTGCTGGCCCTTGGTCTTTTAGGTATCCCCAACTTTCAACAAGACACGGTGAAAATCAAGAGCATACCGGAAACCTTCCAGCTCACGATGGCTTCTCTATCGGCATCCGAGACCGAGAAGCAGCGGCAACTTCCTCGGAAGAGCATCGACACGTTATCAGGGAACCGGACGGAGACGGGGACGGCGACGGCGACGGCGACGGCGATGGAGACCCTCGCCGACGTCAACGCGGGCAAAGAGGACGACGGAAGCAATAGTAAAGTCCACGATAGATCGAGCAGAACCGACGACTCTGGCAACGACAACGACAACGACAACGACAACGACAACGACAACGACAACGACAACGACAACGGTCTCGCGCCGCAACGGTCCAACGCGTCTTCTGTCTGGGTCGCCGAGACCATGTCCCTCCCGCGCGAGGTCCTCTTCGTCATGATCTGCTGCATGGCGCAGTTTTGCACGCGTGAGTCGTCGGTCCTAGAGTCTTCCTCCTCCACTCACTGATGACTCATGAGTCACTCATTCATACATGCCCCCCTCAACATCACATCAAAAGGAAGTATGAATCAAGTCAACTGACAAGATCCCCCCCCTTCTCACCCACCCAGAGGCCGCGTACATGGAGACCCTCGTCCTCCTCCACGTCATCGGCGGCTCCTTCAACGTCGACAGCCCCGCGCGGCTCGCCTGGCTCGTCGCGGGCTACTCGCTGACCGTCGGCACCTTCATCCTCTTCTCCGGCCGCCTCGGCGACGCCTTCGGCTACAAGCGCATGCTCGTCATCGGCTTCGCCTGGTTCTCGCTCTGGTCCCTCGTCGCCGGCCTCAGCGTCTACGCCGACTTCACCCTCGCCGTCGTCTCCCGCGTCCTGCAGGGCGTCGGCCCGGCCATCTGCCTGCCCAACGCCCTCGCCCTCTTCGGCGCCGCCTACCCCCCGGGCCACCGCAAGGCCATGGTCTTCTCCTTCTTCGGCGCCGTCGCGCCCATGGGCGGCGTCGTCGGCGCCGCCCTCGCCTCCACCCTCGACCTGGCCTGGTGGCCCTGGGCCCTCTGGGCCCTGTCCGCCTGGCTCGCCGTCCTGGCCGTCGCCGGCTGGTTCATCATCCCGGAGCCCCCGGCCAAGCTGCAGAAGCAGAAGCTGGGCGGCCCCCCGAGGGGGCTCAGGGCCATGTTCGTCGAACTCGACATCCCCGGCGCCGTCACGGGCGTCGCGGCGCTCGTGCTCTTCAACTTTGCCTGGGTCCAGGCGCCCATCGACGGCTGGAAGACGCCCGCGGTGCTCGTCCCCTTGGTCCTCGGCCTCGCGCTCTTTGCCGTCTTCGCCGTCGTCGAGTTCCGGTTCGCCCCGATGCCGCTGCTGCCCTTCGAGGTCGTCAACGCCGACGTCGGCTTCGTGCTCGCCGCCGTCGTCTGCGGCTGGGCCACCTTTGGCGTCTGGACGCTGTACCTCGTCCAGATCCTGCAGGAGGTGCGCGGGCTCCCGCCGCTGCTCACCTGCGCCTGGCTCTCGCCCGTCGTCGTGACGGGCGGGCTGGCCGCCGTCATCACGGGCAAGCTGCTGGGGCCCCTGAGGGTGCGCCCGCCCGTCGTCATGACCATGGCCCTCGTCGCCTTCACCGTCGGCATCGTCCTCACGGCCACGGCGCCCGCGGACCAGCCCTACTGGGCCCAAATCTTCGTCTCCATGCTCGTCATGCCCTTCGGCATGGACATGAGCTTCCCCGCCGCCACGCTGATCCTGTCCGACGCCGTCAAGAGGGAGCACCAGGGCATCGGCGCCAGCCTCGTCAACACCGTCGTCAACTACGGCATCGCCCTCGGCGTCGGCTTCGCCGGCACCGTCGAGGTGCACGTCAACAACGGCGGCCGCACCCAGGAGGACCAGTTCGTGGGCTTCAGGGGCGCCTTGTACATGGGCGTCGGGCTCGCGGGTCTCGGCTTGTGTGTTGCCCTGACCTTCTTGGCGAGAGAATGGCGGCATCGGGGGTTTGAGAAGGACAAGGAGAGCGAGAAGGCTGCCGAAGCCTAAACTGGGGGTTCTTGATGGTTCTTATACCTACCTATATATAGATGTATTGGTTGTTCAGCGCTTTATAGATCAGATTAGACAATATCAACAATAGACTTAGATGACGATACCCTTGAAGGAGAGAACTCTCATGTCTTTTTCCGACATGTCAGACTTTACTTATTAATACCTCGTTCATGACAAGGCTCATCCCATCAACCACACACGATGTAAGTCGTTGTGAATGAATTACTATAATTGAACAGCGTCTTTATGCCTATAATTAATTCTTCACATAACCCATGTTGACCCTTTCCCCACTCTGGTCATCCTCAACACCAATACCAGTATCGCCATGGCCGTCAGACCGAGGCCCGACAGTAGCTGCACTCCCAAGTAGCTCCCGGTGGCCTCCAGAAGAGCGCCCGCGATGGGCGGCCCGGCCAGCGCGCCAAAGGCGTTTGTCGTCGACAGCATGCCCAGCCACGTCCCGTGCAAGCCGAGGTCCGGCACCAGAATCGAGACGACGGTGGGGGGCAGCGAGATGAGACCGCCGGATGCGATGCCGTAGGCGAGGGCGAAGGCCACGCTCCCGGCGGGGGTGCTCACGCCGAGCCAGCACAGGGCCACGGCGGCGACGGAGACGGACACGCCGAGGAGGACGTTGATCGGTCCGTAGCGGCCGGCGAGCCAGGCGGGGAACAGGCGTCCGAGGATGGAGCCCGCGTTCAGGATGGCCACGAGGTAGTACGCCGACCCCGACCCCGACCCGGACGTGTCCGGAGTGCCCTGGCCGGCCGGCCCCGCGTGGGCGAGAGAGTACTGCTGCAGGTAGTAGATGGGCGCCGTGTACGCGAAGAGGTTGAAGAACATGGCCCCCGACAAGACGACGAAGGAGACGTTGCGGTAGGCGGACAAGTCCAGCATGACGCGGCGGCGGCGGAGGTGATTTTCGGTGCTATCGCCGGAACGACCTCCCCTCCCCCTCCCCCTCCTCCTCCTCGGCTCCCGCTCCCGCAGCACGGCAAAGGCAAAGGCGTTGGTGACGAGGGAGACGAAGGCGACGACGCGCGTGGCCCAGGGGAAGCCGAGGCGCGGCAGGAGGCCCTGGATGATGAGCGGGTAGACGACGCCGCCGAGGCCGCTGCCGGTGGCGACGACGCCGGTGGCGAGGGCGCGGCGGCGGACGAACCACTGGGGGATGACGGCGACGGAGGGGATGTAGAGGCAGCCGGCGCCGAGGCCGACGCAGAAGGCCTGGGCGAGCAGGGTCTGCCAGTAGCGCGAGGCGAGGCTGGTCATGCACAGGCCGAGGAAGACGAGGGCGATGCCGGTGAGGGTCAGGCCGCGGAGGTGGCCGGCGTCGTAGAGGGGCCCGACGAGCACGCCGACGAGCAGGAGGAGGCACGACTGGATGGAGCCGATCCAGGCGATGGCGTCGGCCGAGGTGTGCTGCATGGTGGCCTGGTAGTAGGTCTGGAAGACGCCGTAGGAGCCGATCATGCCCCTTTTGTGTGTGTGAAGAGTCAGTCAGTCAGCGGCGCACACACACACGCACAGGCACGCTGGACATGAGCAGGACATGAGCTGGACTGACCATGAGTTGAAGAACAAGAAGAACGAGCCGGCGACCTGTAGCCAGGCGAGACGGCCGCCGTCCGGGGGCAGGTCTGCCGGCTCGACATCCTCGTCCACGACGGCCGTTGTGCTCTCCTCTTTCGGAGGTCCCAGAGGGGGTTCCGAGCGCGGAGACGGAGCATCGGTCGTATTGGTGACGGACATGGTCGCGGGGGGGAGGGGGCTGTGAGTGATTTAAAGTTGACTTCAGTCGGTTATAAAGTTGATCAGAGCCCACGATCAAACTTAAGAGAGAAAGGAACGAAATCCGACGTTCGGACAACTTGTTGGCGTCTGTCTGGGCGTTGTTACATTCATTCTCAAGCCTAGAAGAAGAACTACCTTGGTTAACTGTTGCTAATTGGTCTCTTGTGAGACGAAGATGGAGACTGGGAAAAAAAGAGTCCATTTTCAAAGCTACCTTGTCCACACTTCCGGTGTCGGGGCGACAATTTCCATTCGCGAGTCATAGTGAGGTTCCGCCCTCCTTGGAAGGCGGTGTGTGTGTGTATGTATGAGCGTGTGAGTGAGTGAGTGGGTGAGTGAGGGGTTGCCGAGAATGCGGAGAAGCCCAGAGCCGAAGCCGAAGCCGAAGTTCGGCATCACCTTCGGCATCAACTTCGGCGAGAAGGAGGCTTGCTGACAACATGAATTGTATCCCCTTCACAGCGACAACACTGACAATGATGGAAACCCAACCGCAACTGTAGCTAGAAACTTGCAAACTCAATTCCGTTGCAAACTCAACTCCGTTGCAAACGGCATCTCGCTTTCAAGTAGCCCCCCCCCCCCATCTTTCCTCATTCTCCGCATTCATGACACCGGCGTCTTCACCGCCCCGCTACCGAAAGAACGGCCGGCTCCAGGCCTGCGACCCCTGTCGACGCCGCAAGGTCGCCTGCGACCACGTTACTCCCGTCTGCAGCAACTGCAAGAGGCGCCGACGGGCCGAGCCATGTGAGTATACGGTCCACACGCCGACCCGGATGCGGTCCGCCGCCCGTGCCGCTTCTTCGGCACAGGCGACGTCTCGTTCGGCGAGTATCACGGCGGGTTCCGAGACCGTTGCCGAGCAACACGAGCATGCAACTGCGTCTACTCTTGTCCCACAGCCCGACGAGCACCCGAGGACAAGTCCTCTGGCCCGAGAGAAGGGGACTCCCACAGGACCTCCGGGAGGACCCCCGGGAGGACCAACAACCCGAGAGATGGGTGTCCCGGACACCCTGTCCGGCCACCTCGGCTTCACCTCTTGGAGCGACGTCTACAGGGAGGTCGGGAACGGCCTGTCGGACCACGACTTACAACAACAACATCCAGGGGGGGGGCCAACAACCGCCCAAGCAAACGACCGGAGCCTCGAAAGCCGGAAGGACGCCGACGCCGACGCCGACCCCGACGCAGACGCAGACACCCAAGATGCAAAAACCCTCGAGATGTGCCTCTCCGTCCTGCGCCGAGTGCCCCAGGAACACGAGGCCAGGGCCTTGTTCGACCCGTACTCGGACCCTCACAACGCCTTCATCCACCTCGTCGCCCAGCGCGCCATGGACTCCCTCTACGCCACCTACGGCGCCCGCCACCTCGGCGCCGTCAGGGACGACGCGCGGCTGTCGGAGCTCGCCCGGGTCCTGTGCCGCAACTCGGCCCGGCCCTTCTCCGAACACGAGCCCGACCCGGAGGCCTGGATGGCCCAGTTCACGGGGCCCAACCTGCGCTGGGAGATGCTCGGCATCCTCTTCGTGTCGTGGGAGATGAAGGCCCGGAGCCGGGGGCTCCCCCGCACCGAGGTCGGGCGCATGGGCTACGGCCACAAGAACGAGTTCCGCAGGTGCATCTTCGACTGCCTGTCGCTGGCGAGGCGGGCCACCGAGGTCGGCAACACCCTCTTGCTCTACCTCTACATCAGGAAAACCATCATCGACTCGTTGCTTTACGGGGACACTAGTAAGTTCGTTTCGAGGTCTTTTGTTCGCGTCTTCCCCCCTTCCTCTTCTTCTTCCCCTTCTTCTTCCTCCTCTTCCTCCTCTTCTTCTTTTGCCTCCTAAACGCCCCCCCCGGTATCTGGTAGCTGTGCAATGCACCCCTGACATCATCGTCCCCGGAAACTAGGCCTCTCCACGTGGATGTCCGGCGGCGAGATGCTGTCCCTCCTCACCTTCCTCGGCCTGCACGCCGAGCAGCAGCAGCACCAGCACCAGCACCAGACGAAACAACAACCCTACAGGCCGACGCTGGCGTCCGAGCTGCGGAGGCGCCTGCTGCTCAAGGCCTTCAGCCTCGACAAGGTGGGCTCCGCCATCACGGGGCGGCCGCCGTCGCTGAGCCACCGCTACGTGCTGACGCCGCTGCCGCTGGACCTCGCCGACGACGTGCTGATGGTGCGGGACGGCGGCGTCGCCGTCGCCGCCGCCGCCGCCGCCCTCGACGCGGGGGGTTGGAGCCCGGACGGCCGGCTGTATCCCGTCACCATGTGGCGGGCGCGGTACCGATTCATGCGCATCCGCGACGAGATCTTTGAGGTGGCGCTGGGTCCCGAGGCCGCCATCTCGGCGGATGCCGTACGGTGAGCAAAGAAGACCCCCCTCCCTTGAGTGTGGTTGTGCTAACCAACAAATTCCTTATTGCCTTCCTTCTTCGCAGCGCCCTGAAAGTCAAAGAACTCGAGGCCGCCGCCGAGCTGCCGGCCGTCCTGCGCTTCAGCGAGTCCGACGTGCAGGACCCCGAGGTCAGCGGCCGGGTCCTCCACATGAGGCTGTTCATGCTCCTGGAGCACCTCCAGAACCTGTTCTTCATCGAGCGCCTGCTGAACCGGTTCGACCGCGCCGACAGGCGGGAGCTGCTGGCCGTCAGCTACAACATCACGTCGGCCACGTTGCTGTACTGGACCAACATGGACGGGCTCGGCGCGTGGGAAGACTTCAAGTGGCTTGTAGGTAGTGGTCTCCAACACCCAGGAGTCCGGGGCCCCCCTCTCTAAATCTCTGTTACCGCTCTTCTTATTCACTTGCACACTTCGGGGGCCAATGAATAATGTTACTGTACTGACGCCAGAGACAGGCGATGGCGTACGCCGCCCCCGGCGGCGGCATCCTCTGCCAGGAACTCCTACAGCCGACGGTGACCGCCAGCAGCGGCCAAGCCGGCGGGGCTGCCGCTGCGGCGGTCACCGACAGGAACGGGAAGCCCATCACCAGGTCCGGCATCGTGCAGGTGCTGAGCCTGCTGCTGGGCTTCCTGAAATGGATCAGCCCGCGGGAGGCCAGCGGGGGCATCTGCGCCGGCTGCCGGGACATTGTGCAGCGCGTGCTGGACGAGGCCCTCAACGGCAACGTGGGGCCGGGCTCGGACGGCAGAGGCGGCGGCGGCAGTGGCAGCGGCGACGGCAGAAGCGGCGAGCACGCTGTGGGCGGGGTGGGATGGGACTCTGAAGTGCAGCTCGACTTCAACTTTGACCTCCTGGACACCTTTGAGTGGATGCGCCCCGAGTTTTCCTGGAATGATGTCTCACAGGTCTCCTAGGGATGGTTAACAGTAGTACATAGGTCGTAGGTACCCATCCAGGTACCTACTAAAATCGTCGCTGGTTCTGAAGCTAAGCCGGACGATACACCGTGACAGCCAGAGGTACATACTACGGCAGTACGTACGCTGTGGCAGTGCGTACTCTGTGGCAGTACGTACAGTACCTATCTATGGTTGCAGGCAAAAGTTTTTCCCGTGGAGCAAGTACCGAGTGGCACCAGCTGTGCTACCACCATACTGATTACGGTTAGACCAGCTTTCGGGCGGGTACGGGCACTTCTAGAACACACCAAGTGTCATTCCCCTCCCTTTCTTCTTCGCTTGCTGCTGCTGCTGCTGTGCGAATGAGGCCATTCAGACCCTCTTCGGCACCATGACAACCCGCCCAAAAGACGTCCACACAAAGCACCTGAAGGAGCATGACCGTATACGCATACGCGCCCTTTACTTCGACGCCCACATGACCCACGAGGCAATTGCCCAGCAGACGGGTTACACTCCAAGCCAAGTCCGCTACGCCTGCCGGGCCAAGTCATCCGCCGTAAAGGCCCGACCCGGGCGCCCACGGGAGCTTGACGAGGAGCAAGAGCAGCTTCTTGTTGAGTACGTCACCTCGTCGGAAAAGGGTCGATCAGCCACCTTTCTCGAGCTCTCACGCACCCTCTTCGACGGAGCCTTTGGTCCCTACGCCATCCGTAGTACCCTTCGTCGCCTTGGCATCAGGCCAAACGTGGCTCGCCAAAAGACTTCTGAAGCTACGCGTCAACGAAGGCTAGCCTTTGCCCCTTGCCCATCTTCACTACTTAGTCGGTCGACAATTGGAGCAAGATCCTTTGGACTAACGAGACGTATGAATAGGTCACAGGGTGGGGGCATCACAGGAAGCAGTAAATGTGACGAGGGTCACGAGGCGTCCACACAAGGAGCTTGACTGGGATCCCACCTGTGTTATCAGGAGACATCAACTAAAGCATGGTTGGATGTATTGGGGCTGTTTGTCTGGCAACAAGAAGGGCGCAGGCGTGCTTTGTGGAGATAAGGACTGGGGTACGGTACTGTCTCTCTGCATTGACGTGCCAGGAGCACACTAATATCCCCGTCATCCAAGGGTGGATTCGACTATGCCAGCTTGAAGGCAACGAGGAGTTTATCCGTATGCAGGACGCAGCACCAGGCTATTCTGCTGCCTCTACTATTGAAGAGCTCTATAGGCGAGGTATTCGAGTCATCTGTCGGCCACCTTTCTCGAGGTCGATGCTGTACGAGAGAGAGCATAGGAGGTTTGCCTAGATCGACTATCGCTGCTTGGGCAATTTGGAAACCATTATCTGCTTATGTTTCAGTCTTGACAACTACTAAGCGAAATCGATGAGATGTTTTGTTAAAGATTTGGAACAAGATACGGATACACAGACAGTCCCTAACCGTACAAGGGTTGACTACCCAGGGTGTGGGCGTCGGAGTGTGGGGTATCCAATTTATGAGCTGTTAAGAGAGACCAACAACCAATGGGTCGGTTAGCTCAGTTGGTTAGAGCGTGGTACTAATATTTCACTCGAAATATTGAGTAATGCCAAGGCCGGGAGTTCAAGCCTCCCACTGATCACACCTTTTGCTATTTAGTTACTTGCTTCCACTTGGGTGTCTTGCTTTTTGTCAGTCCATTTTATTTCATTTCATGTAGATGGATAGATAGATTTAGGTAGGTAGTAAGTAGTAAGTAAATAATTGCAAGATCCCCTTCATGTTCAAAACATACGAAGTAAATTAATTGCCTAGGAACAGACAAGGAGCAAACAAGAAAAGGTGTTTTCAAGATGTATAAACAAGAAAGAGAGCGTGCGTGACAACAGACTGGATGGATACATGCATGATGCATGCATACGTAGAACAGATCTCGGGGAGTTGCAAAGGTTAATTAATCAGAGATCGCCTGAAGTGTTCCTCACAGATTGATTGATTAATCTACCAAGATCTAACAGCATCGACCCCAGCTGCATGAGTGCAATAATACACATCCGACGACGTCTGCCTTGATTGAAGTAGACTTGGGTGATTGTCGTGGGGAGAGCGTATAAGAAGCGTTAGGATGATGGTAGGATAAACGAACGTGTCCGCTTCTACAGCAAGCGCAGCATGAGTTAGTTCTCCTGCCTCCTACCGATACACATGCCGAAAACCAATGTCCAGTTTCAAAAGTTCGTTCAAGACGCTGCTGCACCAGGGCGACGATCTAGGGCCGAAGACGAGCGACGACGGGGCCAGCTCCGAGAACAACTCCGACGGAACCTGACAGCGAACGGGAGAGGGACACAATGGAGGGAGAGTGGAAAATTGGTGCCCCAATTGGGTTTACCGGCGTTGATATCGTCTTGCATCGGCCCCCGTTCCCTCACGGAGCAAACTGGAAATGAAGCCCTTGGGGGGCGGTGGACGAGGCGACCCTCGGCTTACACACCGGCCATGAAAAACAGGCTGGTAAGGCGATGTCTCTTTCATCATGTCACAAGCAAACGATGAGCGAAAACGAACTGTCTTGTTTGCGATGGGCTTCAAAGTATCCAACAGTAACAGTCCGGGCAATACCAAACGCGGCGGCGGTCCCGCTTCGAGGCTCTCGCGACCTACCTAGCATTCTCTGCAATTCTCGAACCTCTTGCTGCCTTGCATCATCATGGTATCCGGCTCGTTCTCGTTCACGTTTAAAAAAAGAATCAGAAAACACGGAGTTCCCGGGACGTCACGAGTGGAGAGACCAGGCATCACCCTCGTCCGAGTCGTGTCGGAGCAAAAGAAGTGTAAAAAAAAGTACAATGTACAGGGGAAGCTGTCAAAACCTTAATGTCCACACCACCGTCGCAAGGGCATGCAAGAGGAAGCCATCTCCGTTCGCGCGAACTCTCTCCCTCTCTCTCTCTCTCTCTCTCTCTCTCTCTCTCTCTCTCCGGTCTCTCTCTCTCTCTCTCTCTCCGGTCAAGGGTTGGTTGCCAAGGACTCGCCGAAGACCTCTGTGGCTGCTAAGAAACTTGTTGAAGAGCTCGGAAGGAGGAGAAGGGGGGGGGGGGCAAGCAAGACTGCACGAGGTAGGGAAAAAGACCCTTAATGACTGAAACATGCGGACAGTCAGTGGCCGAGGGAAGACCAAATAATCAACACGCAGAAACCGGGTATTCGGGTCCCTCCCCCCTTGCGCGTCCCTTCGACCTTGAGACGCGCATCCTGCTGCTCATCGATTTGGCCGCATCGCCGGGAAGGATTCGACTGGAGAGAGAGAGAGAGAGAGAGAGAGAGAGAGAGCGAGCACTCATCATAGATCGATTGGGGCGCTAGGGCAGCGGCAGTTTACAGCTGCATCATGCCAAACAAGAAAAAGAAAAC
>PJEX01000122.1:76341-105450 GCA_005350895.1 Colletotrichum tanaceti
AGTTCAAGGTCTGTCCGTGCTCGCATGACTCCCTCGCGCGAAAACGAAAAAAAAAAGGGGGGGGGGGGGGGGTTGCGGGCGAATCACCCACCCAGGCTGACTTTGCCTGTCGAAGTCAGATCTTGAGTCGGCAGGGTGCCTGCGGAGCATCCAGTGACCAGCTGCCCCATCCATTCACACCAAAGAAGAGCAAAAAGAGTGTGTACACTAAACCTGACGGTTTCATTTTGATGTATTCGACCCAGCTCGACCGTGGGCGAAAACAAACCCCCCCCCTTTCTATTGTGTAATCATGAGTACGATGTGGAGAAGAAGACGGGGGGGGGGGGGCATCTGGGCATCTGAGCATCTTGAACCAGGCCAACAAGAAACAAAACAAAATGACATGACACAATACTCCGAACAATCGAAATCCCGACGGCTGAGAAATCACGATCTAAGAAAAATAAAAAAATTAAAAAAGTAAATGCCTCTTTTCTCCGGTAGCTTAATAACTCCTCAACCCGAATCGCGGAGGGGGGCTTCCCTTCGCCTCTCGGCCCCCAACATCACCACACCAAAACCCACGTCTCCCGTCGCGCGTGGCTTCGCCCTAGGGTCGGGGAGGGCAGGTGGGATACACTAGAGAGTGTGCGTACTGTAGTACGACGTACATCTTGATTTCTGCCCTATCATCTCGCTTCTTCTTCTTCTTCTTCTATCTTTCCCCTCGCTCCGGTCTCAGCCCGGGGGCAGGGTCGGCCGGCGACCGGAACCCCAGCCCCGGCGCGCGATGGCGGCAGGGAACATGGCATCACAGCCCACTGTGTAATCCACCAGTCCGCGCCCGGCGTCATACATCGTGTGAAGATGCTTGAGCTGCCGTCCATGGCCGTTGGCCGTCAGGAGTCAGGACGGCGAGAGAAAACTAGTCTCGCGTCTTCTTCATCTCGTCATTTGCACTCACTCACTCACTCACTCACTCACTCACTCACTCACTCACTCACTCATCAAGTCCACTTCAGTTCGTCCTCAGTTGTCCCTCCTCCCCCGTCACGTCACGTCATGTCACGTCACACCCGCACACTCGCGCAATTCTGCAGACGATCGGTCATGCAAGGCACCAGGAACTAGAAGAAGAAGAAAAAGCAATCAAAAACTGCCACAAATCTACCTACCCGTATGTGAGTTCGTACTCACATAATCTCATCACACTGCACCTCCCTCTCCACCCGTTCTCCACAGAGTTCGACCCCTTTCGGACAAGAGCGTTTCGATATCCTCCTCCTACTTGGACAAAAGGAGGAGGAGAGTATGTGGTCTGTTTGAGATACGATGAACCCCCAGGCGACAGGTCACAAACGAAGCACGAGGGAACCCCTCCCTACGAACACTTAGGGGGGACCGGGGACTGGGCCCTCGGGGCAGCATCGCTCATCTGCTGCGTTGCATCAGACCTCCAATAAATCCCGTCGGCTCCAGGCGTGTTTGCGGATATTGACCCCTTCACGGACACATCTGAACATATCTGAACATATCTAAACACATCTGGACGCGGAGAGAACTCACAAAGAGGGCGAGAGTGCGGCCGAACTGGTTCATTTGGGCCGAAGACCGGGGGGGCAGTGTGCCGAAGGAAGCGGCCGGTTGCCAATGTTATGAGCCCATGCAAGTGAGCGAGTTGAGACGTTCGCGCATTAGAGGGACCACTGAGGCTTATCTCACTCTCTCTCTCCCCCTCCATCCCGAGGTACATGCATCTCGGCAACAAGACCGGATTCTTTCGACTCGGGTATCAAGCTGCATTTCGTCCCCCTTCCCCCCCCTCCTCTGCGAATCTGTCCCAACTTGGATCGTACCACTGATCGTACCACGGATCGAACACACGCATGGTGACCATACATACCTAGTAAGGCCCATAGGCCGTGGACACCACCAATGGCGTATCGTGCCGGGGCGCGAGACCCTCCTCTGGTCCATAGGTAATCTGGTCCACACACAAGCATGCCGGATGTGTCCCCAGGATAGGGATAGCACCGGCCAACTGGAACGCCACCACCGGCCACCCTGGCGCGGGCTAACGTTTCCCAAGGGGCAAAGTTCATTCAGCTTGCAAGGAGCCTGGAGAGGAGTTCCCGAGGTGGGGGGGTTTTCCAGAAGGTCCAGGCCAGGCCAGGTCCTTGGAAGTGGTTTCCAGTGCAGCCACACAAAACCCTGGATCTTCTTCGGATATTTCTTGCTGTGAGTGTGTGGGTGTGTGTCTGTGTGTCTGTGCCTGTTTTCCCCCCATCTCTCTCCGTCTTCGTTTCTTCTCCTCCCGGTTGATGCCCTCGCTCCCTTTTGAGCGTGTCAGTGACGGAGAGAGAGAGAGAGAGAGAGAGAGAGAGAGAGAGAGAGAGAGAGAGAGAGTGTGTCTCAAGTCTGCAACCCTCCCGCTGCAGACAGATGAGAATCGGCTTCGCCTCAGCTGTGCATTGCCGTGCCAGCCAGCCCTCCCCCATCTTCGGCCAGCCTCCGGGAACGAGATCCTTTCCGCCGCCGCCGCCGCCGCCATTAGTCTTTTTTTTGGGGGGGGGTTCCAGGTGTTTTTAGTTGAAGTTTTTAAATTTTCTCCAACACACAGTTTCCAAAACTCTAGCGTGTGCTTTTGTCCGCCACTAATTACCATTAGTCCACCAAACAGCACGATGGGATGGCTTACACAGCAAATGGGGAGCATAACGGGGATATCACGGCATGGGGACGTCTTCATGACTGACACCGGCGGGATGCAGACCCCTGACTTTCGACCATTGGTGTATTATCACAAGATGCTTGTCATTGATCCTTATGCTCCGCGATCCCCCTTCCCCGACCCCGACCCTTGCTCGCTCGTGTCTGGGCCGCGGCGCCGCGCCACCCCTTTCCTCTTTTTTTCCCTCCAGGGACCAGGGGTTCCCTTTCTCTACCTAATGGAGACATGCCTTGTTCACCAAGTAAGCACATGTGGGTTTTCCCTTCTCTCTCTCTCTCTCTCTCACACACACACACACACACACAGATGACGGGCATTTGGCGTTCTCTGTACGGAAATCTGGTCCCCCTACCCGACATGAGCGGAACTCTACACTAGAGCATTTGGCTCCTTTCGAAAGCTGAGGTTGAGGTGATGGGTCCTCGGTCCCCGCAGTCATGCCACGTTGACGGGGCCAGGGTTGGCATGTCGCGTGTATCATCGTCCTGCCAGGCTGCCACATCCGTGCGAGTGTGTGATGTGTGATGTGTCATGGGTTGTAACGCAGCGAATCCATGACGCGCGGAGCCGGGGGCAGGGGGGGGGGGCAGGGAGAAACGGCGGCGAACCACTCCGTCGCCGGCCGCCACTCCTACAGGAGGACACAGGACGGTATCTGTACTAGGTATTCGTACCTACATCGTACGCCGACCGCCCAACAAGGCGAGACAGAAACCTACTGTGTATGACATGTGGTGTGTGTGTGTGTGTGTGTGTGGTGCATGGGACGGACTACCTAATCTACACGACAACCCGGCCGCCGCCGCCGTCGCCGCCGCCGATGCCGACGCCACCAACACAAATAATGTGAAGGATAACGGTTACCACCGCCGCCGCCGTACTGTACCCGGGAGACGCTTGTGTGTTTCTTGTGGCGTCGAAGCCAAGTGGATCGATGCAGGTAGGTTTGCCATCCTCCATGGAGCTTCATCTCCGTCTCCGTTCCTTTACGTCGCTAGATAGATCATAGAACCGAACACTCGCTCGTCCCAAGTCGTGGATATGCCTCTCTCTTTCTCTTTCTCTCTCTCTCTCGCTTTCTCTCTCTCATACTTCTCTCTCTCATTGTCGCCCCCACTCCCTTCCACCCTCCTTCTTTTCTCACTCTCCCTCTCTCTCTCTCTCTCTATTTGTGTATCTCTTTATCTCTTATTGACCAAGTTGACTACAGGATGGATGTCATTACGTCCGTTTCACGAGAACCTTAATCCACATTCCGTCCCTCCCACATCCCCTCCCTGGTCCTTTTTTCGCCTTACTTCGTGACGGGAGAAAAAGGAAGAAAAAAATAAAAACAAAATAAACCTTGGAAACGCCTCCATCACGACGACGGACGATTCCCCGAGCACGACGTCTACGCCATGGTCGACAAAGTAGATATCTAACGCGTAACGACGACCACGACCACGACCACGCAACTCCTCCTCTTTTCATCATCATCTCCCTCGAGACGATTTCGAAAAGGAAAGAAAAAAAAGAAAAGAAAAAAGGGAAAAGGAGAAGGGAGGCTTACTCCCATTCTCTCAACCCCCCACGTCCCCCCATCCCCCCAGCCATGAGGTTATTCGCCCTGTTCCTGTCTCTGGCCGCCGTGCTGTCGTGCGCCGCGGCCCAAGGCGACGATGCCACGGCCGCCGTGGCTGCGCTGCCGGCCTGCGCGGTACGTTGTTGATCATTACACACACACACACACACACACACACACACACACACACACATATACACGCCCCAACTCACAAGAAATAACGTATTCGATCGAGAAGCTCATCATCAGGCGCTTGTGAGCGTGTGTTTTCTTTACAGCAATCATGTCTCTTGACGGCCGTCCTCGGCTCCCCCTGCGCGCCGACCAACCAGACGTGTATCTGCACCAACGCTCCTTTGCAGGCCGAAGTTGAAGCTTGTGTCATGCAGAACTGCACCCTCAGGAACGCCCTCAGTGAGTTGTTGTTCTTTTTCTTTTTCTCTTCTTCTTCTTCTTTTCTATCTCTCTTTCCCTCACTCTCTTCTTCTCTTGACGGGGGGGGGAAAAACATTGGCTGACCTTGCAATACAGCAACCAAGAACGTCACGCTGACGACGTGCGGCGCGACGCCGAGGGACCGCACGGCCATGTACAACACCATCTCCATCACGATGGGCACCCTCTCGGGCGTCTTCGTCATCGTCCGCCTCGTCCACAAGGTGCTCGCGACCCTCGGCGACCTCGGCACGGACGACTGGCTCATCCTCGCCGCCCTCGCCGCCGGCATCCCCGGCACCGTCATCAACACCCACGGCTTCGCCGCCCACGGCCTCGGCAGGGACGTCTGGACCGTCCCCTTTGACGACGTCACCAGCTTCGGCTACTGGTTCTTCGTCATGGAGCCCATGTACTTTGGCCACCTGACCCTGCTCAAGATGTCGCTGCTCTTCTTCTACCTGCGCATCTTCTCCCACGACCGCGCCGTCCGGAGGCTCATCTGGGCCACCGTCGCCTTCAACGCCGTCTTCGGCACCGCCTTCATCTTCCTCGCCGTCTTCCAGTGCACCCCCATCAGCTTCTACTGGACCAAGTGGGACCTCGAGCACGCCGGCACCTGCCTCGACATCAACGCCATCGCCTGGGCCAACGCCGGCATCAGCATTCTCCTCGACTTTTGGATGCTCGCCCTGCCGCTGTCCCAGATCAGGAGTCTGAACCTCCACTGGAAGAAGAAGGTTGGCGTCGCCATGATGTTTTTTGTCGGAACCTTGTAAGTCCGCATATTTATATATATATATATATATATATACATATTTTCTCACACATACCTTTCTCTCTCTCTCTCTCACACACACGGCTAACCCCCAAACCCAGCGTCACCGTCGTCAGCATCCTCCGCCTGCAGTCCCTCGTCCAGTTCGCAAAGTCCCAGAACCCGACCTGGGACCAGTTCGACGTCGCCCTCTGGTCCACCGTCGAGATCAATGTCGGCATCATATGCGCCTGCATGCCCTCCATCCGCGTCATCCTCGTCGGCTTCTTTCCCAGGCTCCTCGGCACCACCCGCCGCGGCGGCACCTCCTCCTCCAACGCCTACGCCGCCCGCTACTACGTCCAGTCGAGCGGGAGGGACGACGGCCGCAGCCGGAACCGCACCGCCCTCGGCAACGAGGCCAAGATCCGCACCGTCGATCGCGACTCGGCCTCCTCGAGAAGCGGCGGCAAGGGCGAGGGCGAGGGCAAGGGCGAGCCGGCCGGTATCATCTACACCAAGGAGTACACCGTCGACTTTCACGACGAGGCCAGTCTGGTACACTTGCGGGAGCTGGAGCCTGGGAGCTCAAGAACTGGGGTCACTGGGCGGAGTGGTTCTCCGTTCTGAGGCGTTTTTTTTTTCTTTCTTCTTTTTCTTTCTCTCCTTTTGTGCATGGGCGAAGGAGTCCTGGAGCCCTACGAGATGTATCATGACATGTTATTTTGGTGTGATTGATTACTACCACAGCGTTGAGAAGGGTTGGACTATGGTTTCCCCGATGGTAGATGGAACTAAAAATTAAACCACTCAAGAATTATGCTATCCGACCGAACAAGATTTATTCAAAACAAGGTGAGGAGGTCCTTTGTTGATCGTTGTTGGGATCGAGGCCGCAGCCCGTTCTGGCCACCTTCGGCTGTCCTGAGCGTGTGATCATCAACTGATGATGCCAGTGTTGTAGTTACTACCAGTCCACACAATGCCTCACCGGACATGTGGTCTTGGTGACGATGCCACGTTAATCTTCAAATTGCCTCCAAAACTTCAGACAAACCGTCCAACGCATGGAACCGCGCCTGTGTTTCCCGTTTCTCCCTCCGCCGTATCCTCACGATATCATCATCATCATCATCATCATCATCATGCGGCAGGATTCCGGGACGAACCGTAACGCCGATAGCGAGTTTGTTCTGCTCCTATGAGAGTGTGTAATTCGTCCCTCCTAAAGTAGGTACTGTACCCCCTTATGAGAGAATCAACGGTAATTAAAGTTAGTGATTAATACACAATGTCAGGCCTGCAATGCGAGCAGCGAAACCGAGAGGCGAGGCTCATTTTGTACTTTCTTCACCTACACTCATGACCAAATGATACCCACGGTTGTTGCAAGGGCTTGAGTGATCTTTAGCTGTTGGTGTTGCTATGATTTGAAAAGCCTGCGTTTTGGGCTAGAGTCATACATGGTGATGTCGGCCGGCTTTTACATGGCCATCGCCTCTTGGCGAGTTGTCTGGCCCTTGACACACGAAACCATCAACGTGAATATCGAATACAAGAGTCTGTGGCCCGTCATCCCCTGTAAGACCTCAAGGGTAGCCACAACTGCCCCTCATAATTACGTGGTTATACGTTGCATTAGCGAGAGTGAGTGAGTGGGCGGGCGGGCGGACAGCTCGGCGTTGAGCGGGACCGAGTGAAGTGAGAAACGGGCGGCCGATGAACGGAGCCGGGCTCGGCTGCTACTGTGATTACATATTTCTTGATTCTTGGACTCCCCTTCAGAATATCTTGAAGTTCTTGGCTCTCACTCACTCACTCTCACTCACACTTACTCTCACTCTCACTCCCTCACTCTCTCTCCCACTCTCCCTCACTCTCTCACTCTCTCTCCCATTCATCCCACCTGAGTTGTTCTTTGTGCCGCGTTGGGGATCGGTGGCTCACAGCTCCTTGCTTCTGCAATATCCATCACATCTTCTCATAATCAACCCCGCACCGAGTTAAACCACCAAACCAACAACGCTTGAGGTTCGAACAGACAGAGACCAAAAGATGAGTGCAACAACAGACGGCACGCTAGTCGTGGGAGTTGATGTCGGAGGTAAGCAAAGCAGGCGAACCGACTTGTAGTCTTTGTGTGTTTGGCTTAGCAGACAACGACTTACAACATGTCCAACCGCCAACACTACAAGTCTCACTACAACTGCAATAACTAACTCGAACTCGAACTGGAAAGGAACAAACACCGACAGCGTCCTGCTGGACGTGTCCAAGCCCAGCAAGGATGCCGTCCTCGCGTCCCACAAGGCGCCGACCACGTCCAACGTGACGCTCTCGGTGCAGGCCTCGCTGAAAGCCCTGCTCGACAAGTCGTCGTCGACGACCGCGGTGGACGCGGCCAACATCACGGCGCTCGCCATCGGCACGACGCACTTCCTCAACGCCATCATCGAGAGGGACACGTCGCGCGTCGAAAAGGTCGCCGTCCTGCGCCTCGCCTCGCACAACTTCTCCGCTGGGACTCCCCCCTTCGCCGACTGGCCGCCGGCCCTGAAGCGCATCGTCGACGGGCACTCGGCCATCGTCCCGGGCGGCTGCAACATCGACGGCACCCTCATCGGCCCCGTCGACCGGGACGCCGTCAGGGAGCAGGCCAGGCAGATCCGGGCCAAGGGCCTCCGGAACGTGGCCGTCGTCGGCATCGGCTGCGGCACCGACAGGGACCACCGCCAGGAGGACGAGGTCGGGAGCATCCTGCGCGGCGAGCTGGGCGAGGGCGTCAACGTCGTCCTCTCGCACCGCATCGCCGGCCCGGGCCTCCTCGCCCGCGAGAACGCCACCATCCTCAACGCCGCCATCCTCCACTTCGCCCAGCGCACCATCCGCGCCTTCATCGGCGCCATGCGCCGCGTCGGCCTGCGCTGCCCGCTGTACCTCACCTCCAACGCCGGCCACCTGCTGCCCTTCTCCGAGGCCATGCGGGCGCCCATCCGCATCTTCTCCTCCGGCGCGACCAACTCCATCCGGGGCGCCGCCTTCCTCGCGCGGGACTCGATCGACAGGTCCGGCAGCATCGTCGTCGACATGGGCGGCACCACCTCCGACGTGGGCTACCTCCTGAGCAACGGCTACCCCCGGCTCTCCAAGAGCTACACGGCCCTGGCCGGCGTCAAGGTCAACCTGGAGATGCCCTCGGTCGAGAGCATCGGCCTCGGAGGCGGCTCGATCCTGCATTATGACACGGGCGGCGGCGATCACGACCACGACAACTCCGTGACCGTCGGACCGGACAGCGTCGGCCACGACCTCGTGACCAAGGCTCTCTGCTTCGGAGGCGACGTGACGACGGCGACCGACATCGCCGTGGCGTCGTCTTCCGGCGCCGGCATCGGCATCGGCATCGGCAACACCGCCGTGTCCCTGCCGGCCGAGGTCATCGACAAGGCCAAGGCGCGGATCCGCAAGATGCTGGAGGCCGTCATCGACCGGGCCAAGCTGTCGCCCGAGCCGTGCACCGTCATCCTCGTCGGCGGCGGTTCCGTCCTCTGCCCGACGGAGCTCACGGGCGTCAGAAGGGTCGTCGTGCCGGAGCACGCCGGCGTCGCCAACGCCATCGGCGCCGCCATTGCCAAGATCTACGGCTCGGCCGAGACCATCGTCCACGGGCCCGACATCCAGGCCGGCATCGCCGAAGTCAAGGTCGAGGCGATCCGGAACGCGGTGGCCAAGGGCGGAGACGAGCGCCGCCACACCTCCTCTTCCTCTTCCGCCGTGACGGTCCTGCACGAGGAGGTCGCCGGCGTCCCTTACGTGGAGAACCAGACGTCCATCAAGATCGAGGTCGCCCTGCCCGCCGACCACAAGCGGGTCTACTCCGAGATGGCCAAGACGGCCGCGCCGGACGAGCTCGTCGACGAGGAGATGTTTGAGGAGACCAAGACGCACGACGACAATAACGACGACGACGACGACGACGACGACGACGACGAGGTCACGGTCGACCTCGGGAGCTACAAGCCCAAGGTCGGGGCCGACGGCTTGTGGACGCTGTCCGAGACGGATCTCCGGTTCCTGTCCATCGGCTGCTACATCCTCGGCTGCGGCGGCGGCGGGTCGCCCTACGCGTCGTACCTCCAGCTGCGGCAGCTGCTGGCCGAGGGGGAGTCGATCAGCATCGCGCGCCTCGAGGACCTCGGGGACGACGAGATGATGCCGCCCGTCGCCAGCGTCGGCACGCCGGCGGTGAGCATCGAGCGTCCCGGGGGCGACGGCGTGTGGCACGCCATGCGGGCGATGGAGGAGGAGACGGGCACCCGGTTCGAGAAGCTGGTCGCCACCGAGATCGGGGGCGCCAACGGCGTCGCCACGCTCATCTGGGGCAGCTCGCGGTACTATGACAAGCCAACCGTGGACGGAGATATGATGGGTAAGTTCCTATTGTCCGTGACTCTTTTGGTGATAGTTCTACCCCTAACATTGGAAACCCTCCTCCTCTCCTTTTCTAGGACGGGCGTACCCCCAGTTCGAGATGGTCTCGCAGTACATCCACGCCAAGTCCATCAACGAGCTGCTCCCCGTCACCCTCTGCAGCGGCACCGGCCACAACGTCGTCATCCCGGCCACCCAGACCGACGAGACGTCGGCCGGCATCGCCATCCGGGACGCCTGCGTCGCCATGGGTTCCGCCGCCGGCGCCTCCGGCCGGCCCATCCCGGGAAAGCTCATGCGGGAGGTCGGCATCCCCAACACCTACTCGCTCGCCTGGCGTCTCGGCCGCGTCGTGGCGCTGGCGCAGCAGCGGGGCACCGTGGCGAGCGTCACGGAGGGCATCATCGAGGCCGCGGGCGGGCCGGGGAGCGCGAGGGTGCTGTTCCAGGGCAAGATCCGCGCGGTCGAGAGCACCCTGACGACGACGGCTCACAGCCTGGGCAGGGTGACGGTCGAGAGGCTGAGCGAGGGCGAGATGGAGACGGAGACGGACAGGGCGGCCGGGGAAGGCCTGCGGGAGGTCGTCATCCCCTTTATGAACGAGAACCTCGGTGTCCTGGGCAAACTGGAGGACGGCAGCGAGACGGTAATCAAGTCCCTTACCCTTTTTTCTTTTGTATTATCATGATCGAAGTGGACTGACTGACCGACTATCCGGGAGGGCAAGATGCTTGCTACTGTGCCCGACCTCATCTTCCTCCTCGACGCCTCCACCGGCGAGGCCATCGGCGTCCAGGAGTACAGGTACGGCCTCAAGGTCGCCGTCATGATCATGGCCGGACACCCCATCTGGGCCACGGAGCGCGCCCTCGAGATCGCGGGGCCCAAGGTCTTTGGCCTGCCGCACGACTACAAGACGACGCTGAGGTACACGAAGCCCGCGAGCGTCATTGACGAGTTTCGCCACGGGTGAGACGGCATGTCAGTAGTGTGAGTGGTGATTTGGAATTAGCACCTTTAGATTTGGGTGTGTGGTTTTATGGTTGGACTTTTGAGGAAGACGTTTTCATGATCAAGTATAATCACCGCCTTTCGACATGAAGTCATCATGGTGTTTATTGGTGACAGACCGTCCCGGTCAGTCGAGTGCGTTGAAGAGATCGATCCCATTCCGACTCAGTCAAGGTGTTGATTTATACGTTCTCGGGGCGACTGTCGTTGAGACGTGGTTCGACGGGAAGCTGGTTCACCCTGTCCAAAAGGAGTGAGTGAGTTGAGTGAGTGAGCGAGTGAGTTTAAGTTGGATGTAGGAACAGGGCCCCCGTGTTTCTATGAGACGAGACGAGTTCATGAGGTTATGTGAATTACGTCTTGTCGACTGATAACACACAATGTGAAGGATTATCCGAACTGGATAATCCGTGACAACGACTTACGGTTGATTAGCCATGGGGTTTTCTGTCAACTCAACTGGCTGTATTAATGAATTTAGTTATTACCGAAGAAGCCCTCATCATATCCCAAGTTCCCCAAACGAGATATGCCATGTCATTTGTTTCCGAGAGGCCCCCCCCATTGCTCCGCTCTAGATGCTCGTTTACAGCCCATAATACACCCCCATCAAGAGCACGGCAGCGGTTGTGGCCACCACGGCAGCCAGTGACACGTGCTGCGAGAAGCCCGACGCGGCGTTCTTTGGCCGGTTCTCCGGGCTCTTGGCCGCCGCCGGCATGTTCTGGTGGAAGGCCTCGTACGTCCGCTGCATATCGTGTTGGAGCTGCTTGATGGACTCTTTGCCGCGGTACGAGCTCCAGGTGTGGTCGAGCAGGCCTGTTCACTCGAGTTGTTAGAACATGTCTCTCTCTCTCGCTCGTCGTCGTCTTTTCAGATACATATATGTGTGTAAAATGGACAACTGCATTCATACTCACCCCATGGCTCGTCCCTGTCGTGCACGCCCTCGCGCGTGTAGTAGCTCCCGCCGACGACCCAGACCATCCAGCCCATCTGCTGGTCGACCATGAAGTCCATCAGGCAGCGGCGGAACTTGTGCCTGAACATGCCGCCGTCGTCGGCCTGGTCGTGGCCCCACTCCGACATGACGAGGGGCGCGCGGTTGGAGCCGGCGTCGGCGATGGTCATGGCGTTGGAGCCGAAGGCGGTCAGGATGTCGCGGTAGCTGGCGCAGGCGTCGTCGACGAGGCCCTGGTCGTACTGGTGCTGCTCGAAGACGAACTTGTGGCGGAAGGGCAGCTCGGCGAGGTCGAAGGCGAACCCGGGCTCGCTGCCGAAGCGGCCCTGGACGGGGGCCGAGATGTCAAAGTCGAAGATGCGGCCGCTGAAGAAGAGGAGCAGGTCCGGGTTGGCGGCGTGGACGGCGTTGGCGGCCTGGACCATGCGCGTCTTCCACGTCGTCCACGTCGTGTTCTCGAGGCTCGCGGGCGGGAACCCGGAGAAGGGGTCGCGCAGCTCGTTGCGGAGGCCGATGCTGGAGAAGGACGGCCAGTTGGCGGCTTTGCCCTGGTAGGGAGGAGGTGAGATGGAGTCAAGGACTCAAGAGAGTGAGAGTGAGAGTGAGAGTGAGAGTGAGAGAGGTGTAGAGACAGAGACAGAAAAGGGTTGATACTAACGTGCTCGGCCATAAAAGACAGGCTCCGAACCCAGTTGGACGTGTTAAAGTTGGCGTCCCCGAACCAGCCGTTGCCGTCGTAGGGGTTACAGCACCACCCGGCCTTGGAGACGTGGTTGTCGAGGTGGAGGTACAGGTTCTGGCGGGCGAGCTCGGCGGCGACGGCGTCCCAGACCTCGAGGCGCTTGGTGGCCTCGCCAAAGGCCGGGTTGTTGGCGAGGATGCGGGCCAGGACGGCGGTGCCGTTGTCCGGGCCGAGGGCGTCGAGCAGCGTGGTCCGGAGCGAGACGTCGCCGCCGCGCTCGACGACGTCGTCCACCATCTCGCTCGCAAAGGTCAGGCGGACCGAGTTGAAGCCCGTCTCGGCGATGGTGCGCACGATGCGCTCGACCGACTGGTACTGCAGGCCCTCCGGGATCATGGCGCGCTCGTGGCCCGCCCAGTTGACGCCCACCATGGCCACCGTCGCGTTCCTCGCGTCGACGATGTGCCGGTCGCGGACGGAGAGCGGCAGGGGCGGCAGGGCGCGGCGGGAGAGGCGGAGGAGGTCGGTCTCGGGCTCTTCTGCGGCGGATGCGAGGGAGAGCGAGAGGGAGACGAAGAAAACCCAGGGCGTCGTCAGCAGCAACGCCGATGATATTAAACCTGAAAGCCGGCGCATGATGCTGTTTTTGATAGAAAGGCTGCTGCTGCTGCTGCTGCTGCTAATAACAAGGAGGCTTCATAAAACACCTGACGTGAGTCGAAATTCTGGAGATCTATGCCCTCGGTAAATATTACGAATAACTTCGCGACGTCAAAGAGACGGGCGAGACAGCTGATAAGTTGATCCTGCACGTCTGGAGAACAGACCGGCAGCTGAGCGAACAGGAGGGGGCCGGGGTTAATGTAGAGATCTTCTTCCTCCCCCGGATCTGCCTTTGCTTGGGCCTTTTTGATAAAGAGTCTTGTTGGACGACGTCAGGCCGAGAAGAGTCGTCCGATGTGCTGGCGTCTGTTTCGTCGACCTCGGCCATAATCAGGGTTGCCAAGGGGCCGTGCTGGAAAGGTTCTCAGACCGACGTCTGTATTATGTGGTTATGTATGGCCCCCTCGTTCTTTGGAGTCGCTCCCTGGAGGTCGGCAAGTCGGGTCCCCCAAGAATGGCACACGCACTCATTTATGTGATTCGAGTCGAGATACTTAGTATTGTTGTCCCCGGTGTCCCCCAACGTGAGGACGGTTGTGGTCTGGCATGAGACTAGTAGGTTCGCCAAGAACCTGGAGCAGTGGGCAGCTCTTCGAAAGGTTGAGGACGAGAGTTTAATATCATAAGCTATTAATACACGTGGTGGCGGCGAAGGAATGGCGTTCAACGCTGGGGGTCTGGTGTCTATTTGAGTCTTGTTGAGTCTTTCTGAGTCGACATTCGAGGCTTATAATTATATGAATATGAGACAAGAGAGAAAAGAGGAGGAAAAGCTAGTTTCTTCATTTTTATGTTCATATTCCGAGGAAGGATATGTACAGGGGGTGAGGCGGTATAAATAATTAACTCGAGAAGGCGTTATTAGACACTGTCTGTCTCATTGGCAAAAGAAGAAGAAAAAACAACAAGAGTCGTCCCTCCTCCATCCTCTCTCCTTCATGTCTACTTCATGTTCTGCAGCAGGTACCGGATGCCGGCGTACGTCTCCTCGCTCGTCGGCAGGATCTGGGCGGCGGGCAGGACGAAGCCGTAGTTGCCCGTGTCGCGGAGCTCCTGGGTGAAGGTGTAGTCGGCCTTGACGACGTCGCTGACGTAGTCGACGCTGCTGCCGGTGGCCTTGTAGATGGTGGAGCAGATGGGCCCGTAGCGGTACGAGGTGCCGTGGACGGCCTTGATGGCGGCGACGGCGCCGCGGGCGAGGGCCTGCAGCTCGGCGTCCTTGGCGGACACGGCGGAGCACGAGTAGCCGTAGGGGGTCATGAAGAGCTGCGAGTAGGCGTGGAAGTCGACGAAGAGCTTGAGGCCCTGGGCGGCCTTGGTGCGGGCCAGCCAGGCCGAGAGGGCGGCGGTCTCGGGGGCGTCGCCCTGGGCGACGCCCTTGAAGTCCTCGTCGCAGGGGTTCGTCGAGGCGCCGCCGGTGACGGACCACTGGAAGGGCCAGTTGCGGTTGATGTCGTGGCCGATGCAGGTGCTGCCGGGGGTGGTCTGGCGGTTCTTGCGCCACAGACGGTTCGTCGTCTGCGTGTAGATGAAGCCTGGGGGGTGTTAGTCTTGTGGTATAAGTGGACTCAAGAGCACTCAAGGTGGACGACCCGGGTGTCTTGTGATGTATGTCTTTCTAGGTATGTGTATAGATAGACTCCCCAACTTACCGTCAGGGTTGACGACGGGAAAGATGTAAAAGTCGTACTTGTCGACAAAGGCGCGGACCTCGGCGTCGGTCGAGTACTTGCTCAGCAGGTTCCAGGCGATGTACTCGTTGGCCATGGTGCTGATCCACTCGCGGGCGTGGACGGTGCTGTGCAGGACGACGGCCGGGCGGGCGCCCTTGGAGGCGGTGCCGTGGACGTGGACGCCCGTGATGGCGTTGCCCTGCAGCGACTTGCCCGAGGTGACGATGGCCGCGTTGTTGGGGTACGACGCCACCAGGTCGTTGAGGAACTTGAGGTGGTCGGCGTAGGCGTGGTACGAGTTGAACCACGTGGCGTCGGCCGAGCCGACTATTATTCATGTGAGCATCAGATACATGGATTCCCATACTCATCATATAGGAAACATAATGGATGATGTGAATCATGACCCACCAGCGTAGAGCGAGAAGCTCGAGTCCGACTCGTCGGCGATGGCGGCGCCGAGGTCCTCGTGCATGGTCGTGACGTTCATGCCGGCCATGGCGGCCTCGAACGCCGCCACATCGGCCGGCGGCACCACGATGTCGGCCATCGCCCCGGCCCTCGGCGCCCCCTTCCACGTGCTCAACCGCAGCTTGTCGACGACGCCGTTGACCCGGTCGACCTCGTCTCCCACCGACACGCGGAACACCTTGGTGCCGTCGTAGCTCACGCGCTTGGCGCCGCCGCTGCCCGCCGCGACGGAGGCCGCCGAGGCGGTGGCGGCGATGGCGGAGAGGATGGCGAGGCACTTCATCGTGGGGGAAGACCTGGAGCGAGGAGGAAGAGGAGGAGGAGGAGGAGGAGTTCCGACGAGACGAGACGAGTATATGTATATATGTACAGACTGGTTGGTCTCTTGGGAGAGGGAGAGGGGGGAGGGGACGTGGTTTCAAACGAGAGTTAATTACTCGAAAACACTCATCTCATCGTAGGCGGTGGGTGGCCGTGCCTCTTGTCTTTATGTGTGTGTTTGTGTGTGTGTTTACAATCACGAAACCAACAGAGCATGAGAGGAGAAATGACACCACTCCGGCAAACGGAAACAGATGATGACTGATGAGACGAGAGTCGGACCGTCGAGGATCGTCTGGGCAGAAACCCCGAACAACCTTCCCGTTTGGTTGGTCCCCGAGGCCCGCGTCCAATGTGCGCTGTTTGTCACCTATCAATCACCTCCTTTCCTCACGCTCAGTCTCAGTCTTGGTCACAGTCTCAGTATCTCTCTCATGATGGGATGGCGTATCATCTCGAGAGCAGACGGGGAGGGGGGCGGGCGGTGACACAAGAGACCTGCCTCATCGAACCAAGAGGCGAATGCAGTCGACTGCGCAAAAGTCCCCCCTCTCCCCCCCTCATCCACAAGCTATGCGACCCCAGGTCTCCCCCCAGAGGAAGGTGAGTGAATAATGGAAGAGATTGTGGAAAAGAAAAGACGAAAAAAAGGAGGAGAAAAAAAAAAGAATTGGCGCACTATTTTCTGAGTTTGGGCCGCCCGCGGGACTCGCTCGGTCAGTGTGAGCTTTGGACAAGCACAAGAAAAGTTTGGAGAAAACACTTGAAAATAGTAGGCCTCGGCCATCACGGGCCAAGGGGGCGACCAGCCGAGACCATCAGACGAACATGTAACCAAAGGACTTCACCGCTGATGGGACGAAGCCTAAAGGTACAAAAAGACCCCCCCCCACTCTCTCTCTCTCTCTTCACTTCCCCTTCACCTCCACCCCCCCGCGCTGCCTTGGCCAGATCCGGGAGGTCAAGTGCCGGATTATGCACCCTGCCGACCTGCCGGAACTGGGGTAGCGCAGCGGTAAAAGTCGGGCCCCCCCATACCAGGAGGGGTGATTCTGCACTCTCTGTTGATCCATATGGACCCCTCACTCCTCGACTTCTCCGACTCTCCAAGAAGTTGGTAATCATACGGTAAGGCAGGCCGGGTTGGCGAACTTGGCGTGTTGATCGGCGGATGGGTCAAAATAAGTTTAAACGTTTAATCTCAGTGTCCAGCAATGTGACATGCGGCTCTAACTCCAGTTCAGCAGCGATACGCGATGGGAGCCACTTGAAACCCGCATCTAATTTTCTCATGACACAAGACCCATTGGGTGAGATAACTTGCTTACTTACTTACTTCTTTACTTTCTTTCCTTTGTCTTGCTTGGCTTGCTAATAAGAACAGAACCAAAAAAAAGATTCTTCCGAGTTGCCGCATATGACAAAAGAGATGGACGATCAGGGAATCGAACCCTGGACCTACCGCATGCTAAGCGGTCATTATACCACTAAACCAATCGCCCAACGTTGAAAAAGTGGCTACAAAGACAACTCATGTATCGCAATCTCATCGAGACAGTGAGCTAAATCGGGTTTAGAGAACCAGAACCTCATCTAACTAGCCATGTGCACCATCGTCTGTCCGTCTGTCCTAAGAAAGGCTTGGTAATATGGAGTAGAGACAGGTGTACGGATAGCTTAAGGAGGAACATCGATCCAAGTCTATACAAAACTACAATCCTTGTTAGACGTAACAGCAGAAAGAAATGAACTTGGCGATGCTTAGCAACTTGGGCAGCTTGGCGGTCTTCCCTGTAGCCCACTAGCCCTTGAAGTATTTGTATTGATCGGATGATGTAAGCTGTTGCAAGGCCGTCGCAGATCGAGATGTTCCATGGACCACCGCACAGCATGTTCCCGACGCGGATGCTCCACAGTTCAGGGGCGCAGGACGGGGCTGGCTGTAGGTGTGATGTGCACAGCAATAAGACGGCAGTGCAGGAAGGGCGATGATTGTGCGCGGCGTTGGTCTACTTCCGTGATCGTCGCAAGTTGAAGGGGTCCGGGGATGGTCTCCAACTTGCAAGTTGCAGCTCACGAGTCACCACGCGCGGCACAGAATGTGGTTTCAGGAAGGGAATATCGTGTTGCTCAATAGGCAGAGTGTTTTCGAGCTGTCATTAGCTGCAGGGTAATCGGCGATATTTGGACCTCTGGATATCATGGGCTGTCGTAAACCTAGGGTGTCCCGCAGAACGGACCATATTATATATGTCGAGGTGAGTTCGCGAACAAGCGTTTGCTATGACACCTTTGCACGTCCATTGCTTCGAGGCTTGGTTCAACTGCATTTTCGTCTTTAGTTGAACACATTTTACATAGGGCGTAAACAGAGTCACGAGGGTTGATGTGCGTCCTAATATGGCCTGCATGAGCTGCCACATCACATAATACCCTTTGGCGCCTAAAGCCCCGGGCCCCCGGTTGGCTTCGACTCGGTCATGCCGGAACGAAAAGAAACAACAGGGCGCAAAGTTGCTGTCCCTGTTAGCCAGCCGTTCATTTTTGGGGAGATATTGCACTAGGCTGGCTGATAGATTTGTTCTCAAGTGCCCACTCACTAGTACTCAAGAAACCCCTGGAAGACTCAGCTCGCTTAACCAGACAGGCCAGACTCGGCCAGACGCAGTGGTGAGTGGCCATTGGATTGGATGCCGCAGTTCCGACCCTGTCGACATGCAGCTGCAACTCTTCCCAATCGGGGGAAATCAGCTCTCCACGTTACGCTACCAGGGGGGGTTCAACGGTCTGGAGGCGCCCATAACCGCTCCTACCACTCCCTGCTCAACGTCTTTTCCACATCTGTGGCCTGCAGGTAAAATAGAGAGACAAGGGTGTCCTTTGATTTGTGTGTGTGTGTGTGTGTGTGTCCGTAATGCGCTGGGAACAGCCCGCAGTGCTTGCCCAGAATGGACCGGCATCGTGGCAAACGGAGGGGAGCTTACGGTATTGACGTTTTTGCTGGAGCAGAACTGCGGCTGCAGAAGCTAGGCGGCTTTTGACTGGCAATCCCGGACACTCGGGTCTGGTTCTCTTTTGTTTTTTCAGCTTCTCGCTCGAATCTCCCCCCCTCCCTTCCAGCCCGACTCACTAGACACGGTGGTGGTGGTGGTGGTGATGCTTGGCATCCCGGTCTGAGAACTTCAGCTCGCTTCGGGGGCTTCCTTAGAACGCCCCCAGCCCGGGTCTCTGGGACTTGAGAAGCTTTTCAGCTGGTGATTTTGATTTCGATTTTGCGAAGCGGTGAGAGTAAACAAGCCTCGGCTGGATGTAAGGTCCATGGCCTCGTTTTTTCTCGGATTGCGGTGTATAAGAACGAGAGGAGCTCTTTGTCGAACAATATCACACTATGCTTAACAACGTCAACACACTTTACATTCTCATTGTGGCTTCTTCTGCCTCGCGTGTCATTCGATCTTGAGTTTCTCGGTTTCTCTAGGCCTACAGTTTTGAAAAAAAGACAAAAGAAAACAACAACAACACTGCATGACACCAAACATGGTCTATCAAAAGTCCATCATCGCGGCGTTGCCCTTCCTCATCGGCAGCGCGGCCGCTTCGCCCCTCGCGCCCTTGGAACGCGCCGCCGCCACTTGCAACCGCGATAACCTCTTCCGATGCCTCGTCGACCAGCGGTATTCCACCCAGGCCAGCGCGTACTGCGCGGGCCTCACGCCCTTCACGACCACCGTCGCGACCACCACGGCCACAAAGTAAGCAGTTCTTGTTTGGTGACCGGTCCATCCACCGCGGGGGGTAGAGGAAGAGGCCTTGGTCTTGAGATGAGATTCCCACATGGCTGACATTTCCATCGCGCTCCCTTCCAGGACCTCCACCGTCTGGACGGACGTGGTCGTCAGCACCCACACGGATACCGTCACCTCCACCACCACGGTCTTCACCGCGACAGTGCCGTCGACCACGGCCACGGTCACCGGGTTCTACGGAGCGGGTCCCCGGAAGATGAAGCGCGCTGAAGCCGCCGCCGCCGCCGCCGCCGCCCCTCCTCCTCCTCCTCCCAAGTGCTTGACCAACGGCGTGACGTACCCGGCTTCTCGGATCACGTCCGCCTGCTCTTGCATCGACGTCCCCGCCCGGACTGTCAGCGTCACATACACGGCCGGCACAGCCACTGTCACGGATGTAAGCAAAGAGAAAAGAAAAGCAGCCGTGATGTTTTGCAAGTAGCTAACCGGCTCGTTCTCAAACAGACGCTCACTTCCCTTCTCACGGCCTCCGCCACCGCGACGGTCTGGGCGACGGTATCGACCGTCACCACCGACGGCGTAGCCACCGTCACGGTAGCCCCCGCCGCTCTCCCGAACCTGGACTTTGAACAGGGCAACCTCGACGGCTGGTCGTACTACGACAACAACGACGCCGGCTGGGACGGCGACGTCGTGTCCGTGGCCGGCGCCGACGGCCAGGCCACCCGGGCGTTCCGCGTGATCAACCGCCAGTACCTCGGCTTCGCCGACCTGCGCACCACCGACCGGTACTTCCGTCTCCGGGCCGGGTCCCGGTACAGGGTCAGCATGTCGGGCAAGACGACGTCGTCCGGCGCCGGCAACGCCCTCCCGAACGTCTCCCTCAACGTCAACACCAGGAGCAACTTCGGCATCAACGCCAACTGGTATCCCCTGCAGAACGGGGCCGGGCTGGGCAACGGCTGGTACCGGTTCGGCGGGGAGTTCACCGTCCCGGCGCAGTACGAGGGCGACTTTGTCGTCGCCATCGGGTTCACGCGGAGCCAGACCTACGTCGAGCACTTTGTGGACAACATTGCGATTGAGCAGATCTGAGCAAGATGATAGGTCATAGGATTTGGGAGACCGATGTGATGAAGTTTGTGGCTTGGATGCAGCTTTTGTGGTAATATTTTGAGAATAATTGTCTTAATAACTAAACGTGGAAATAACTACCGTGATTATCAATTCATTTGTTGACTTTCAGGCTGATTAGAAGGAGCCCAGCTCTGCCCTCTTTTAGTATTTCTGTGCCTTTATTTTTTCTTTTTCCTTTTTATGTTTCCAGGCCCCCCTCCGAGTCCTAGACACCAAATGTCCGGTCAGTCACATCTTTCCCAATCGCCGGCTCTCAGGCGTCTCTCGCCTGAACCAGCCGCTCGATGGTCACATCAAACGCCTCCGGGTCCCGTCCGATGACCTCCCGGAGCGTGTCCGTCACGACGGCCGTCTCCCCTCTAGCGATGGCCTCCCACGCCGTCGCCCACGTCCTCGCCTTCTCCCGCGACCCGAAGCGCGCCAGCACCTGCGGCAGCCCGACGTACTCGTCGACGTCCACCCTGCGGATCCGGACGTCCCGCCGCCGCCCCCCTCCCGCGGCGGCGGCGGCGGCGGCGGCCTTGCACAGCACCTCGACCGTCTCGGCGAGCGACCAGACGCGGGGCCCCGTGAGGAGGACCTTGTCGTTGACGTGGGGGAAGTGGTCCGGGTCCCACGAGTACTGCGAGATGAGCTTCGCCGTCGCCTCGGCCAGCTCGGCGCGCTTGACCCAGGCGACGCCCGGCCCGGACCCGTCGTGCGGGATGAGGATCTCGTCCGTCGTCGTCGGCGGCGGTGGCGCCGGCGCGTTGAGGTCGAAAAAGGCCGTGTAGATCGGATACGACTCCGAGTAGAGGCCCTCGCGCACGGATGTGTAGGTGAAGCCCGGGTCGGACGCGGCGGCCTCGGCGAGGTACCGCTCCGAGTCGAGGTGGGCCTGCATCACCTCCGCCACGGACGAGTCCCCGAGGTCGCCGGCGAAGGCGAGCGAGCTGTAAAAGACGTGCTTCACGCCCGCGCGCCGCGCCGCGTCGATCGCCGGGAGCTGCACCTTTGTCCGGTAGTCGCGCACGTGGCTGGGATACGAGATCAGAAAGAGCACCTCGATGCCCGCGAAGACGGCCTCGAGGTCCGACGGGCTGGACTCGTACGAGGCCTTGCGCGCGCGGACGCCGTTCCTGATGTGCTCTTGCGGCACCTTCTCCGGGTGCCGGTTGATCAGGATGATGTGGTCGGCGGGGAGGAGCTTCAAGAGGTAGTCGTATGTGCAGCCGCCGAGGGCACCGGAGCCGGGGAAGATGCCGATCGACTTCATGGTGTAGGTGCCGACTCGTTCGTTTGTTCGTTCGTTCGTAGTGTGTGGTGTAGCTTGTGAGCTTAGCTGCTTGATCGGACCGGGGCCCTGTGTGAAGATAATGAGCACCAATGAGCCGCAATGAGTAGCGTTGTTCTTGGAAGTCAATAGTTATGGTAGCGCGACTCAGTTGTTTGGGCGAGCGGCTCAAGTGATCAGATCAAGTGAGGTGTGGTGAGGTGAGATGAGATGGTGACATTGCCTGTCTGACGCGCATGATCGCAACACGACCTCAAGCTCGCTTGGCAGGGGATCGGGTGGGATGGATTCGCCCACATGGACATTGACACATATATTACGTCACCTCGACCACTCTTTTTTTTTTCCCCCTTCTCCTCCCACGGGTTGAAACGATTCTCATCAAGCATCTTCCCTCCCTTTTTGCCCACGATCTACAGCGCCGACTCCGGAGTGGAGACACAAAATATTCCTATTTGCTACCTAATCACGCGGCCAGCCGATGCCGCGTGTCCCGGCCCCACTCCGCCGCCGATCCGTCGAAACCCGACTTTAAGTACCAACATATGTACCTGGTACGTACCTAAGCAAAGAATTTCACGGTATGGGTTAGGGGATATCCTGTCGGGAAATGAAGTGCAATGAGCATAATAACCCAGTCGTCAGGATATATTGTACCCGTCCTAGATGTGCCTGAATAGAACCAAGCCAAGTAAGAAACAGAGTCCACCAGAGTCCACCAGAGTCAACCCCCTCTCGACAACTCCTTACTTCCAGTCCGTGGTCGCACCCATCTCGGCACCATCGACGAGGACCAAAAAGTCACTGGGCGCGATCTTGCCGTTCTTGTCGCGGGGCCCCGTCACGAGGCCGACGTCGACGCTCTTGAAGCTGGCGTTGGTGAGCGGCGGCGGCGTCGTCGCACCCGCGCCCGCCACGTCCCACGAGTTGCCCACCGACGTCTGCGCGCCCCTCAGCGTCGCCTGCCCGCCCGCCGTGGCGTTGGCCGGCGCCGTCGGGTTGTTGGCGGCGGCGACGTTGCGCTTGAGCACGCCCGTCGCGTTGACGCTGCGGAACCCCACGCGCCCGTTCATCCACGACGTGTTGTCCTCGACGGCGAACGCCCCCGTCTGCGAGTTGTCCGTGAACCCGTTGGCCGCGTTGCCGAACGCGATGCAGTTCGTCACGTCGCGCGCCGCCGGCAGTATCTCCCCCGGGCTGCCCCCGCCGAGCTTGAACCCGTTGCCGTTGCCCGTGAAGTTGACCATGTCCTGTCCGAGTTGATGTTGTTAGTCGGTGCCGGTTCGTGGTCAAGAGGGATGAGGGCCGGACTCTAGTTCACACATACCCAGCGGTTGAAGCCGTTACCCCACGCAATGCTGTCCTTGATGGTCAACTTGGAGTGGAATTCCCTGAGTGACTCGTTTGTTAGCGTCCATCACACATCGACCATCGTTCTATCTCATGAACTATTAATTAGGTACTCACCAAAAGTCCACGCCGTCGTCCGAGTTGTCCCAGAACCGGCCGCCGACGACAATGTTGCCCTCGCCCCTGCCCTCCTTGATCGCGAGACCGTCGGCGTTCTCTCCGTTGTTCCTAGGGTCGCGGTTGCCGTACGAGTCGAGGTACGAGATGACGTTGTCCGAGAGCTCGCCCTGCATGTGGAAGCCGCTCTCGTAGTTGTCGCGCGTGACGATCTGGTTGAAGCGCAGGTTGCTCGAGTCCCGGACGTAGACCCCGTACGCCCCGTGGATGAAGGTGAGCCGGGCAAAGGTCCAGTGCCGCGCCCGCGACACGTGGAGCACGCCGCGGTTCCTGTTCGGCACGGAGGCGCGGAGCGGGGCCGGGGTGTCCGGGAGGGCCTCGCCGTCGATGACGACCTCCTCCTCGTCGTCGGCCGCGCGCAGCGTGATGGGCGCCTCCGCCGTGCCGTTGACCGTGATGTTGATGTTCTTCAGGAGCTCGTACGTCCCGCCGCCCAGGAGGATCACGTCGCCGGGGCGGGACATGTCGACGGCCACCTGGATGTCGCCGAACGGCTGGGACCGCGTGCCGTCGGGCGTCGGGCTGCCCGTGGGGGCGACGTGGATCTCGGCCGTCAGGGCCAGGGGAAGACAAGAGACGAGTGCCGAGAGCAGCAACATGGTGAAAAACGTTGATGTACTTTGGGGAAAAGAGAAAAGAAGAGGAAAAGAGTGTGGAAACGAAAAACGAAAAGAGTATGAACACGAAAAGAGTGTAAGGTGAAAAGAGTGTAAGATGAAAAGAGTGTAAGATGAAAAGAGTGTAAGAGTTGCTTTACAACTCGCGAACCGGAAAAGAGTGACTGGTGATACCGACGGATACCAAAAAAGAAAAGACGCAACCTGTTGACAGTGGTCGTGGTCTGGTTTTATAATAACCAGCACTTGTAGAGAGACCCTCCAAACTGGGTTGACGCAATTTGGGGCCGGCAATGACATGTCAAAAGGGCTTTCAACATCTTGGCACTAATATACGACGGCACGCTAAGAACACGGCGAGTAGTCAGTCTTGAGCCTCCTATAATTAATTAACACAGTTTGGCTACTGAAGTTGGAAACCTATAACTACAAAAGGTAGTTGCGAGCAAGTGTGTCTGACTGGAACCGCGAGGACTGTGAACGTTCCCATCGTGGCCAGGTCTAAACTCTTTTCACGGATAATCAATCAACTGTTTATAGGGGTCAACCCTACTGACCTCATGGCTTTCAAGGATGGTGTTGGTTGTGCGAGGACGTTGGACGCTCCATAACCAAAAAAGAAAAAAAGAGTCACGACTGCCCGCCTCGTTCCGGAGAATGGGCCACCACTCAACTCCAAAACCACCGAACCCAGCTGCTTAATTGCCCTAAGTTACAGATACATCTCTCTCTTGTAAAGTTGAAGGCAGAGTCCAGAGTCTAGACCACCCGTGGGCCGGGCTCTAGCCCTGTGGAATGTCCCGACTTGGGGGGGTGGGGGCTCGGACCGCTCGGTTTCGGGCGGGAAGATAATATATTAATAATTGTCACTAAGTTTGGATGCTTCTGATGACTACAATACTCTTATTTTGGCCTCTCCAAGTGTCCCGAAGCGAGCGGCCATGAGCATTGTTCCTGATAATGGTTCACAAACGTCATCAGGCCGTCAACAGTACATCGAGCCATGGAACCATGACTCTCCCTCTCAAGGTGACACAGGCACAAACGCAAAAATTAGTGTTGGAGCACGCGAGTGAAATTCAATAGAATGTTACACAGACAGCAACTGCTGGGTAAGTTCGTGAAGAAAACAGGGGCTTTTTCTCGCCGATGACTTAGACCGTTATGACTGTTGGGGCCCCCAAGGGTCAAGCGTGAGATCACAACCACCCCGGGCAACCTAATCTATCTTAAACAGCCACCCAGTTTAAGCTTCCTGTGGCGAGGTATTTAGGGCCATCTGTATACTAATAAGGGTCACACTCCATGACTCCATGACTCGGGCGAATGGCCAGCCCCCCCCCACTTGTGCCGGGACATTATGTATGTTCATCCCTTGTCAGCGGCCCCGGAAGCCAGCCGTCAAGAGTCTCTGGGTCCGAATAGTTGGTCAACATCGTCATCTTGAGGACGCCTCGCTAATCTGAGACAGCCGGCGGCATTTGAGGCTATACCGGCGCTTAGGTAAAAGAGGGGAGCGGCCTGGACCCGACGTACGCGCGTCGCGGAGGGACAAGCCTAGGATGAAAAGGCTTAGAAGTAACTAGCTGTGAATTGCACGCACGCCGAGACAAGGGGCCTCGAGTCGTATCCTCGTCAGTCCGGGCGGAGCAATTCTTGCTAGTCGATAAGTGCGGTTGAAGTCGACATCAGAGTGCTGGTCTCTGAAGGTTCATCTTGAAAATGACGCTTTCCCGCTTGTGTACTTTTCCGCGCTCGACGTCGAATTTATAAGTCTCATTACGAAACGGGACTAATCTAGTTCCCCCCTTTGCCTTGGGTGGGAAGTCCTCTTGCCTGCTGTCTGTAGGGGTTCTTGGTTCAGCAGCAGACATCTGGTCACTTTTCTTTCGTTAAGCAGACGTGTGCTACCTTGGTCCTCGTGGCCTGCACGTTGCATCACTTGCTCTTCCAACGCCAGAGAAAATAAGGAGATGGCCAGGATAACACCGCTTCCAAGACTTTTCGTCAGCTATAGTCGTTTGAACTTGGGCTTAGGGGTTGTTCCCAACAGCCGTTGCTTCCGTAATCTGCCTTTCACCGGGGTAGAAACTCACCTGAATCAACTCGCAACAGCATCATAGTCGCTGTGAGTAATTGCTAAGCTAAAGATTATCTCATCGCAGTCGAGTTCCACTCTTGTCTTGTTACAAGTTCATCATTAGCAAGGCACAGCGATCCAAGCAAAGTAACAAGGGTTTCGCTACATGGCCGCAAGTCACATCGGCCGATAAGTATAGGTCATTTTTGTTGACTTTTTCATCAGATCGCATGTGGAAGTTGAACATGCCTAATGCCGACGAGCTAGTTATAATATTGGTAGCGCTGTAGGACGTTAACTCAGGAGTCAGTCCCCTCCTGTTGCAAACCAATGCCCGTGGATTAACCTTTCGTGTGATTCTGCATGGGGTCCCAGTACACAATCACACGCAGGATGTAGTTCAAGGCAAAAGTAAAGAGAGAATCATGTCAACTGAGATCCTGCCGGATGAGTCGGCTCGCCAGGACCAGGCAGCTATGAAATCTTCCATCCGCCCGCTATCAATGACAATGACAGTTGGCATTCCCTACTAATCACGCGTTCGTGCACAAGGTGCACTGACCTTGCAATTTGATATCCGGCTGGGACGAACACAAGGGTATAGCGAAGTCACCTCCAGGCCCCTCGGGGTCTTACTCGTTTCGACAATGAATTCGGTGCATTCTTGGCAGTGTTGTGATCAAACTCAGACGGGCAACTCGCTGCGAATTCAGGTCAGTGGGACGTCGGCGCCGGAAGCCGAGACCGGCCTGGGTGGGGCATCCAACGGAGGCTTGGCCGGAGGTGGCCCGGGTGCCGGCGGAAGTCCGCTCGAAACAATCCCAATGGTGTTCCTGCGTTATTGACGAAATGGCTTTCGCAAAGCAAAAGCAGGCGAGTTTTTGAAAAAGATACTAGAAGATATACTCGTTTTCATGTCTCTTGCAAAAGAATTCCACCGGATCAGTCCGATGCTTTCCTCAGCACGATAGAGGACACCACCGAGTGCGCGGCAGGTGTGGTATATAGATACTCATTTCCATAGGCGCTGTTCCAGCGAACCGGGTCTCTTGTAGGGCCCTCATCATTAACAGTTCGTAACTAACTGGCTGGACCAGGTGCAGACGCCACACATGTATTCATCAGTCGTCAAGATCCTCCAGGGAACATCCACCCCCCCTTTCATCCATAACATCGACCAAGCGCCCCTCGTATTTCTTCATCAAAGAAAGCCGCGTCCCTGCTCATGCCGAGCACTTGCCAGCGTACCTCAAACCGTGACCGAACCGGAACACGGGGTCCTCCGTGTCGAACGGCACGTCCTCCTTCGCATCCTCGACGGCCCGCTGCGAACGGGGCAGGTCAAAGGGCAGCTTGCCCTCCGGGGAGGCGATGCCGAAGACGACATCCAAAAAGGCCTCGCTGCCGCTGCCGAAGCTGCCGAGCACGGCGGCGGCGGCGTCGACGACCTCGGGGACGGCGGCGGGGCGGTCGAGGATCACGTCGACGATGGTGGGCACGGCCGCGTAGATGGCGGCCTGGCGGGCCTTCTCCTCGACGGAGTACTCGAGGGACCCGGCGTGGTAGGCGGCCTCGAAGCCGCCGGGACGGGGCTCGTAGGGGGCCTCGAGGCGCAGGAGGGCGTAGTCGGCCTCCCCGGGCGTCTGGACGACGGTGAAGTTGCGCGACTCGAGCAGGGTGGCGTTGAAGCCCTCGACGTAGAACTTGGTCCCGGCGCCGCCGACGACGACGTGCTTCAGGGGGAGGATCTCGTCCCTGTTGGTGAGGAGGGTGTAGGCCCTGCGCTGGGCGTCGTTGCCGAGGCGGGCGAAGTAGTCGTTGCCGACGACGCGGGCGGCGGCCTCGGGGTCGACAAAGAGGTTGTCGAAGAGGCCGAGGAGGAACTTCTCGCGCAGCAGGCGCCTGACGGAGACGTCGAGGCGGTCCTCCGTCACGTTGCCCTGCTCGACGAGCTGGATGACGAGCTCGACGCGCTCCTCGCCGCCGAACTGGTCGACGCCGGCGTCGAGGATCCGGGCGGCGCGCTGGAGCTCCGTCAGGCTCTCGACCCCCCACGCGCGGGCGGGCATGTCCTGGCCGCGGATCACGGTGTCGGTGATCAGGCCCCAGTCGGAGACGACGATGCCGCGGAAGCCGAGCTCCTCCCTCAGCAGGCCGGTGATGATCTGCTTGTTGAAGGAGAAGCCGACGGGGTCGTACTCGGTGCCGATGGGACGCGAGTAGTACGGCATCATCTGGCGCGCGCCGGCGGCGATGGCCGCCTTGAAGGGGATGAGGTGGTGGTCGAAGTTGTCGCCGGGATACGTCTGGTTCTTGCCGTAGGTGAAGTGGGAGTCCTCGCCGTTCTCCATGGGGCCGCCGCCGGGGAAGTGCTTGGTGACGGTGGTGACGCTGTGGGGGCCCAGCTCGTTGCCCTGGAAGCCCCTGATGTACTCGACGAGGAGCTCGCTGGTGAGGTTGGCGTCCTCGCCCCAGGTGTTGCGCAGGCGGGACCAGCGCGGCTCGGTGGCGAGGTCGACCTGGGGGTGCAGGGCGGAGCGGATGCCGACGGCGACGTACTCCTCGCGGGCGACCTCGGCGAACTGGCGGACCAGGTAGGGGTCCCGCAGGGCGGCGAGGCCGAGGGACTCGGGCCACTGGGAGAAGACGCCGGCGCGGAAGCCGGTGCCGATGTTCTCGGTGAAGCTGTGGCGGGGGTCGGTCGACAGGGTGACGGGGATGCCGAGGCGGGTGTCGAGGGCGCGCCGCTGGACGAGGTTGACGAACCGGGCGACCTGCCGGGCGTCGACGATGTCGCCGACGAGGTTGAAGTGCGTCATGTGCTTCTCGCCGATCATGTTGTCGGTGCTGTTGCGCCGGGCCGTGGCGTTGCCGGCGTCGAGGGTGCCGTTGGGCCCCTGTTGCAGCTGCGTCTGGAAGAGCTGGCCGGCCTTCTCCTCGACGGTCATGCGGCGGAGGAGGTCCTCGACCCGGTCGTCGACGCAGTAGGACGAGTTCTTGTAAATGGGCAGAGACTCGTTGCTGCGAGCCAGGAGGGAGGAGGAGGG
>PJEX01000122.1:105550-121421 GCA_005350895.1 Colletotrichum tanaceti
GGGGGGGTATTTATGAGCGCACTCGGACGTTGATCTCGGTGATGATGGAAGGGACATGGCCGTTGGTCTTCTGGACTTGGCGATGGATGCTACCTCGGAACTGCCACCAAGTGGAAGAAACAAGAAACCCAAAGATGCTTGTGTTCTTGGTAAGCCGTTCAACGGCCTTGTGTCGGTGGTATTAATGGTTGGTATGGAGCCAACTGGGTACTAACATCGTGAGACTGGAGACAACCATCGGAAGCCGGAAGCCCCTCACATGGATGGGACAGCATCATCGACAGCTGCCAAGCCAACGGCAGTGGAAGACGATTCGTTGTCCACGGAATCATCTCAGAGGAAGTGAAGAAAATGAAGGCCGGGTTTCCATCTTTCTAGCCATCCCCTTGTGTTGTTTTTGACACCTTCTCCTTCGTGTTGGCTTACTAACTGAGTCTGCATAGTTCTTTTTTGCCGGTAACATCTCTACAACTCTGGTCTTGGTATTGTATCAACTTGCTTGACAGTAATTACAGAGATTTCAAGACCATATCACCCGGTTCGTCCCATCAACAAAAAAATGACGATGGCGGCGTCAACGACAGGGCCAGGGTTGGTCATCATCACCCCCGCCACCCCCGGGCCCCCTTGTCTGGGCCGGAAGATGTTCGGGTCATCAGCCCAATGGAACCGACGCGGAGACCCCGGACTTGTTCATTTGGTCCCCATACCGCCAACTCCACCCCGGATTTATGGAATAAAAAACCTCCCACTCCTCACCGGATGTCCATTGGAGAGAAGGGGATTCGCGGGGCTCTAGGCCGGGGGGACTCCTTAATCGGCCCTACCTCGAACACGGCGGGGGGCTCGATGAACTTCCGAGAGGACCTTAGGTCTTGGGATGGCTGTTCCCCGCAAGCTGGACAGTTGCTGGGGGGGGGGGGGAGGGACCGAACCGTGGACCACGGCTACGGCTACGGCTACGGTTATGGCTACGGTTATGGCTACGGCCCCACGAACAACGGCCAAGTCCCAGCATCGAGAACGGTCTTTTTTGCAGGGTTGCGGGTGTGGTGGCCCTGTCTGCTCGAGTTAATCACGCCATGTAGCCGGTTAAGAACCGCGTTGCCGGGTGACACCGACGAAGAAGCCTGTGTTGGACATCCTGTGCTCGACGACTTCTTCCATCGCCAAGTGAGTTGAGCTATCAATCCATTCGAGAGAGAATCGTCTACTTCATTCTTTAGTCATATTACCGTGTTCTAACAGGGGGGGCTGGACCGAGGAGGGGAACACGGATGAAAACATGGCTGAATGGGAAAACGGCTAGACGCAACTGCTCCACACGATCGGATCTGACCCCGGCCTCGCCCGGACTCGGCATTTACCCCGTTTCTGTGTTCTTACTGACTCGCTGTACGGTAGCTGTGTCCCGCAGTCTTGGGTGTTTGTCACTTTAACGTTGGCGTCATCTGGGGGATTGACGTTTTGGTCGGGTATCCGTAACCCTAATCCACAAAAGGTTTCGGGCCACGATCAAGCATAAAATGACTGGCGGGCCATTGCTGTGCGTGGTGAAGTGTGGGTAACAATGGCAATGCTGCTTTTCACAAAAAAAAAGAAGAAAAAAACCCCCCCCTCAAAAAAGAAGAGCATAACCCCCCGTGGAATTTGCAGTGGTCAGAGTCGAACCCCTTCTCGGTGTCTTCTACCAGCGCTGTGTTTGACCAGGACCCTTCCGATAGGTAGTCTGTATGTTTGTCAGTCACTGTATTTCCCTGTATCAAGACCGAGTGTGATGCAGACATACTATTACAAGACCGGGGATACTCGTCTGCATTCTTATTCGTCTGCATTCTTATAGCGTGTGTCGTGGTCTACCAGCGGCAAACCGATCTTGTGGTTGACCGTTGACATTTGTATTGGAACAGTCAGAAAGCCCTCTGGGTTCACAAAGCACAACTTTTTGCTTTGGACGCCTACTTCCTTCCAGCTTGTCACGATAATCCACCCGAAGTGACTCTTTGTCACAGGTGGTCGAGAGTGCTGAATCGCTTGGCGACGAGTCGACGACGTAGGCCTGTTCGTACAAAATCGAAGTCGGAATGGCAAAAGCCCAGGTTCTTGGTCACGGCAGTCATTACCGAGACGGGCAGAAATGTCTTCAGTAGTCGTGATAGAGAGCGCCCCGTCGAGCCGATGGGTATGGTGGAATGGTGGACCGCGATTTCGCCATAATATCCCTCCCGGGATGGGGTCAAACAGTCAGATCCCTGAAGGGATAAACGCAAGCTTAGCACAAGTCTTCAAAATCGTCCAGTCAGGGCTCTGCAGGTCGTGGAGCCGCGCAACATCATGAATGAGCTCGACATGACATCTGACCCGTAGTCCAGTAATCAATTACATCTGGGTTGCGTCCGCGTGAGTGGGCTCAGCGAGGGGTTCAACTTTTTATCCAAGGGAATTTCGAAACTGCTGAACCGAGATACAGGTCGCCCACATCGTCTTGGAGGCGCCCAGCAACCTGCTGCTGAAGAAGAGGAGTCCGCAGCGGTGGAAATCCCGCATCTTCCTCGCCTGGGGGGTGCATCACCGTCTGCCAGGCCTCGGCGCAGAACCGGCATCAATTTTACGCCATGTGTTTTCTGCTCGGGCGAGTACGTGTTTTGCGTTTATACTTCTTGAGTCCTTGTGTCTAAATCTGGTCTTTAACCTGTCCTTAAACCAATAAATTAGCCGTCAAGTGGCCAGCATATTCAAGGCCAGCATGCTCCCCGGCGCCATGGCCCAGCTGTCGAGCCGGTACCGCACCGACGAGATCGGCAAGCCCGTCACCTGGTTCTTCGCCATGTCCAACCGGGCCGGCTTCGTCGGCCCCCTGCTCTGCTACGCCAGGGGAGGGACCACAGTGAGGAAAGCTTGCAGTCATGATAAGCAGTTCTTGGTCGGTGGTATGGCAGCTTAGTGAAACATGGATGAGAGATGCAGATATTCTCATCCGTCTTGTCAAGGCCCTGGGACGTGCTAGTGGAAATTGGAAGGATAAGCAATTCTGGAGGTGGTCATTCTAAAGAATCTCTCAAACACTGGTGAGAAACGCTTATTTTTACATCGTCTAATAAATACTGGGAATCCCTATTATATTGACAAACTTCCACGTGGGATAACGGCTGGAGGATATTGAGTCTGGAACGGCGGAGATGACAGACAGACAGCGTCTTCCATGTCGTCTTTCATAGCTTGGTGGATCAAGGGATAATTCATCCAAAAGAAAAAGTGAGTGGGGGTCAAAAACCTGTCTGGTCTGATCTTAAAATAGCTCAACTGACTCAACACCAACAACTTCACACACACACACACACACACACACCCCCGCCAACCAACCAACAATCATCCAATCAACTCACCATGTCGGCGTCACCAGCCCTCGAGCAGCACCTGCGAAGCGTCATCCCGCAGGCCGGCCGCTCGTCGCTCCGCGAGGATGTGATCCCCAAGATCCTCGACGCCATCGCCGGCATCGCCAGCACGCTGCGCGCCTCGCAGCACGTCTCGCTGGCCGGCACCGCCAACGCCTTCGGGGACGACCAGCTCAACGTCGACGTCCTGTCCGAGAAGGTCATGCGGGAGGCCATCGCGCGGTGCCCGTCCGTCGTCACGGCCAGTAGCGAGGAGGACCCCGTCGAGAGGCCGGCGAGGCCGAGCGGCGCGGCCGAGGAGGCCGGCACCCCAACCACCACCACCACCACCACCACCACCCGCTCTTCCTCTCTTGCAACCGGCTCCTCGGAAGAGTGCTACACTATCGCCTTCGACCCCCTCGACGGCAGCTCCATCATCGCGCCCAACTGGACCGTCGGCACCATCGTCGGCATCTGGGACGGCCGGACGGCGGTGGGCCAGCACCCCGCCGAGAAGCAGATCGCCGCCATCATGGGCGTCATCGGGCCCCGGACCACGGCCATCGTGGCCCTGCGGATCCCCGGCACCGACGCCGGCGCCGGCGTCGGTGCGGACCCGGTATGTTTCGAGATCGGCTTCGGCGGCCCCAACGGCGTCGCCGACTGCGAAATCATCCGCGCCTCGGTCCGGTTCGCCGACGCGCCCTTCAAGACGCGCTACTTCGCGCCCGCCAACCTGCGCCACGCGGCCGACGACGAGCGCTACGGCGCCCTCGTCGCCCGCTTCATCCGCGACCGGTACACGCTGCGCTACTGCGGCGGCCTCGTCCCGGACGTCGCGCACGCGCTCGTCAAGGGCCACGGCGTCTACGTCTCGCCCGTCTCGCCCGGCGCCCTCCCCAAGCTCAGGTTCCTGTACGAGCTGTACCCGATCGCCCTGATTGTGGAGTGCGCGGGGGGCAAGGCCCTCGACCCGGCCGACGGCAGGCCCCTCCTCGACAAGGCGTCGGTCGACTGCGACGGCAGGGCCGGCTTGATCTGCGGCACGGCGGAGGAGGTGGACATTGTGAAGAGGGCTTTACTGGAGTGAGAGTGAGAGTGAGAGTGAGAGTGAGAGTGAGAGTGAGAGTGAGAGTGAGAGTGAGAGTGAGAGTGAGAGAGAGAGAGGGGGGGTATGCCATCGGATTGAGGAATGGGCAGAGGGGTCCGCCACCTTGGCGTCGTAATTGCAACAATTCCTATGAATTACGAACCTCGCCGACTATTCTCATGCAACTAGTCGTTCCAGGCACGACAAGGCCCCGGGGACGGCTATTCTACCACACAACTACCACCAGAGGAGGAGCCGATGCTGTGTTCTGACATGTTTCTTTTCATTTGAACCACTCACCTATTCTCGGTTAGTTGAGTGATGGAGTATTTGACAGAGGATGCTGTATGCGAATATTGCAACGCTTGGGTATTTCTCGAGGTAGTACAGAGCTGGCTGACCTCGCAGCCCGGCGATGGAGAATGTCGGAAGAGCCTATAATCAACCAATCCAGGTAAAGCCGACACTTGGTAAGAGAATCCCATGGGACGCCAGACGCTAGTTGTGCAACAATTCTTTCCTCAATTAGTCGGGGTGGATTACAGACATGGTAGCTTGAGTAGTAGGGCATCCGGTTTACGTTCCACCGAACAAGCAAGTTGTTTACACCAGAACGTCCCCTCCGGTCCACCGACCCGACCTGGCACAGTGAATGATGAACAGGGTTGTCTAGCGACCTGCCCGACTGGACTGAAAGGTATAAGTTCCGTCTTCACGTGCATGAGCACTGCCGATCCTTGTTCCTCTGGCGCTGAAGAAGGCGAGCGTGATGACGTCCTGAGTCTCGTTGGGGTCCTTTCTCGACTTGTGAGCCTTGGCCCCCCTGTGGCAGGCATTCATTGGTGAGTGAGGTGCGAAAAGACGGGAAGAAGAAGAAGAAGAATTGACTTACTGGATCTCATAGGAAGCCACATCCGTGCGCTACCAGTGACTATTAGTTATTGATAGACGGCACTTGTGAGCGGTAGTTCTACTGACCTGGCTCTCGACTGTGCTCGCCACAGTCTCGACATTTTTTGCCCATTTGGCTCCGCTTGGCTCGTTTATTTTTACCACGTCTTGCAGCGAGACTCTCCCCACAAGCTCTAACAGCCTCCGCGCCGTGGAGGAGAATCCGCGAGTTGACATGCTGAGAATGGCGGGCTGGCCGTGGAGGGTTCGAGTGAAACTGTTGTGATGAAAGCCTAGAGTCCTTCTTGGGGGAGGGGAGAGGAACCTGGCTGGAACTAGACTCTAGAGCGAAGGCGGCGGCATATTAATCAATTTTCCCTCTCCCCCCAGCCTTTGCTTGTTTTACAATATTAGCAACGGAAAGGTTGTCAACAAGTGAGAAGCTCACAGGCGGTCTTCCGATCCGATCCCATTCGATCCCGTCCCGTCCCACCTTGGGTAGGTGTTGTGTGTAGATGGTCAGAGGAGCACGCACGCAGCACTGGCGCGCGCGTATATCAAAGGCCCACGCTGCAGAGAGCGGCCAGCGGCCAACGACCAGCGACCAGCGGCCAGCGACCAGAGGCCAGCGGCAAAGGGAAAGGCAAAGGAGTCAGTCGCCGCCAAGACGGAATCTTTCGGGGGGTCTCGGCGTCTAGGTACCTTGAAACAAGTTTTATCCACGGGCGCCTGGAGCTCCTGCCTCAGTTCAGCATTCAAATATATCCCATCAACAGCAAGAAGGCTGTGGTCTCCAATTCAACCCCCACATTTATCCCCCTGTACATCCCTCTACCTAAGGCCGCTAAGCCACACCACTCAAAGCGCAAGAGCTCCAGGCACCTAAAGCCTTTGGGGCTACTCCGTACTCGAAGCCCTGAGCAGTAATAATATGCAAACTAGGTACCTGGGAAGGTAAGGTATCCCTGCCTACCTAGGTAGGTAGGTCGCACACCTTTATTAGCTACTACCTAGGTACCCTGCATCGCAGCTTTGGCACCTGCGGCCTTCAAGCTGGGGTGGGGCACGTCCTTAGGTACCTACACGCGCGCGAACCCTCGCCAATTGATTGGTCTTACCTACTATGTAGGTAGGTAACTACCTAGGTAGTCACACCCTCGCGATGAAATCCGGAGAATATCCGAACACACATGGGATGTGGGTGGCGGTCCTTTTGGCGCTTCCCTTCACAATCATTCGTCGCCAAACACAAACACAAACACACCACACACTCCAGACCGACATGCTTCAGAGCAGCCGCCATGGCGCTATATCGAGTCGCCTGCCGACGACTTCCCCGTCTTAGGTCACCGGCTTATCCTTCATCTTCGTTTCCTCCTCGATCTCAGTGTCACGTGCCAATGGCTTCAGCAATCAGCTCTCTCGCTGCCAAAATCGGGCTATCATCATCATCGTCGTCGTCATCATCACCCCAGCACCGTCCACGGTCAGCGCCCCGAAGGTTCCCAGTGGCGGGCTTCGACGTCATCGCGCAAGAACATGGGCTCATCGAGGAAGAAACCATGCCCGAGTACGATCCGGCACACTTCTATCCTGTTCGGCTCGGCGAGGTCTTCAATGATCGGTTCCAGACCGTGGCCAAGCTTGGCTACGGCTCCTCTTCCACCATATGGCTCGCCCGTGACCTCCAGTGAGTAACTATGTTCCAGCCGACATACCGGGATGATACCTACTACATACTAACCATCAACTTAATTACCATGATGAAGAGATCATCAGTACGTGGCCCTCAAGGTCTACATCCACAACTCGGCTCGGCACCGCGAACTGCCATTCTACCAGCACTTGGACAAGTTTCTTCGGAGCCGGCACCCCGGCGCCGGAAACGTCAGAAAGCTGCTCTCCTCTTTCGAGGTCACTGGTCCCCGCGGCAAACATGTTGCCCTTGCTCTCCAGGTGTCTCAGATGAGCATCCGTGATATGGATACGGTCTTCATGGACGGCGCCGGGTTCCCCGAGGGATTCGTCAAGGGGGCCGTCAAGGAGCTTCTCGAGGCGCTCGATTTCCTGCACACGGTGGTGCAGTCCGTACATACTGGTAAGTGCCTGTCTCTTCCCCTCCCTCCCTCCCTCCCTGCTTGTATCTATCCTTCTTGCACATGCGCCAAGCCTGCATCGATCCATACCCGCGGCATTGCCATACATCGCAGCTGAGACGAGAGGCCAGATGTCCATCCCGGCAATCTGCTGCTCGGGGCAAACGACGACGCCCTCTTCCGGAAGCTGGAGGAAAACGAGCAGTCGAGCCCTGTCCCCCGCAAGCAGCTCAAAGACCGGACCATCTATCTGTCCCGCCTGATGAAGCCCAAGGCCGGGCCACTGCTCCTCTCCGATTTCGGGGAAGCCAGGCTCGGGCCCGGTCCTCACGCCGGCGACATCATGCCCATCATGTACCGAGCCCCGGAGACGCTCCTGCACATCCAATGGAGCTATCCGGTCGACATCTGGAGCGTGGGACTCACGGTATGTCTTGATCCGGAAAACCCAATGCTTGCGTTTCCTCGGCCATAGTCAGTAATGAGTACTGACGACTCCCCTCTCCCCCCTCCTCCTTGTGACCTCAGGCGTGGGATCTACTCCAAGGAAAGACGCTGTTCAGCGCCCGCAAAGAAGACGGTAGCTTCTCGGACGGAGCCCACTTGGCCGAGCTCATCGCCGCGCTGGGCCCGCCGCCCGCGAAGCTCCTCGACCGACACCGCAGCCGGGCGCTCGAGTACTGGGACGAACATGGTACGTTTCTCGGACGAAACCGCACTCCCGGGGGGTTTACCGGGGGTGGGGGGGGGATTATCGATGATCTCGTTTGGAGGAAAGAAAGAGTCTGACCTGCTCAACTCACTGACACTGGCTCATCAGGGATTTGGGGCGAGTTTGTGCCCATCCCGGTGGAGAAGACTCTCGAGGCGGCAGAGACCAGCAAATTGGAGGACAAGGCCAAGTTCCTGCGGTTCATCCGCAGAGCTCTCGCGTGGGACCCGAACGATCGGCCTACGGCGAGGCAGCTTCTTCAAGACCCGTGGTTGACGGACTAACTAGAGCAGGAGAGTTCAGAAACGCTGGAAATGAAGAACTGGGGGGGGTATAATTTGAATATTTTTTGTTACATTTTTGCAAGAGTCCAAAAGTAGTATGCAATCGGGTGTCTGTTTGCACACTCCGTCCCCCCCTCCCCTTCCCCCCTTTCACGCTGTTCCATCATCACTCTTTGGGCGCGTATATCGGGGTCTGCTCCTCCTCCTCCGGCGCCTTGAGACCCAGCCTCTCGAGCACCCAGTTCTGCAGGGGCAGCAGGACGAGGACGGCGCGGTTGAACCTCCAGCCGATGACGGGGACGAGGGCGCCGACGGCGGCGTCGAGGATGAAGTGGTTGGCGGTGGCGACGATGGTGAAGAGCATGGCGGCGGGCCACAGGGGCGCGACGAGGCGGAGCGGGCGGTGGGGGGAGAAGCGGCAGATGCACCAGGCCAGGAAGAGGGCGGTGCCGCAGTGCAGGCTGGGCATGGCGGCGATGGTCAGCTGGAAGCGGTTCTGGGTCCAGACGTTGCCGCCGCCGGAGGGGCCGTGGAGGACGTCCTCGAAGCCGTACTCGGCGGGCGGCAGCATGCGCGGGGGCATGCAGCGGTAGAGGGTGACGACGACGAAGGCGACGGCGTTGTCGGCGGCGATGGTGCGGCGGATGCGGCGGAAGGTGGCGGGGGGCAGGAAGGTGTAGCAGTAGATGATGAAGCAGATGCCCAGGCTGATGTGGGAGTAGTAGATCTTTGCGAGGTAGGGCATCAGCCAGGGGGCGTTGGCGAGGACGGCGCGCTGCAGGCCGAGCTCGACGTCGAGGCCGAGGCGCCGCTCGAGGTTCAGGATGGCGACGGCGTGGTCCCGCGCCGTGGCGAAGACGGCCTCGTTGCCGGCGATCATGCGAGCCGAGACGGCGCGGAGGAGTTGGTAGACCCTAGGAGAGAGTTAGAGAGAGAGAGAGAGAGGGAGAGAGAGGGAGAGAGCAACAAGAGTCAGCGAGGGGGAGGACAGGCATGTCTCTCTTACCAGTATGTCAGGTTCCAGTACCAAATCTCGGCGAGGAAGGGAAAGGTGCGGTAGAAGCGGACGAGGAGCTTGTTGTCGATGCGGCGGGAGGCGTCGCCCGACTCGGCCCGCGTCCCCGGCTTGAGGAGCCGAGAGGTGAGGCGCGAGCAGGAATCCTCCGACCCACGCTCGCACGAGTCTACGTCATCGTCGTGGTCCGGCCTGCGGCGGTTGATGAGGGCGCCGACTGTGAAGGCGACGATGATGACTGGTGGGGGGAGAAGGAAGGGGAAGAAGGGTTAGTTAGCCACGAGACGTTGGGACAACCTTGTTTGTTGTAGTAGTTGTAGTTGTCAGTGACTTACAAGCTGGTTCCACGACGTTCCTCAGTACACCGAGAGTTGGAGACATGGTCTTTTCGGGGGGTTACTATCACCAAAGACGGGCAAGAAAACCAACGGCGTAAACGGTTCTACCAAAAAGGCAGACGGAAAGGGAAAAAAAAAAAGGAAACGGAGAGGGAATGACGGAAAAAGTTGGTACAACACAACTGCCAGAAATGCAGAAAACCTCGAGAAAAAGGAGGGAAAGGAAAGAGAGGAGAGAGACAAGATGAGGGATGATGATACTAATAAGGATTTGCCAGGGGCAGGCAGGCAGACAATGGACCCAGAAAGGAGTGAGAGGACGGCGGGACCTGTACGTAGGACCAGGACCATAGGACGGACCGCATGGCGGAACAAACCCACTCGGGCGGAGGAGAGCGTTGCCCCCAGCCCGCTGGGGGGGGTCAAGGGTCAAGGATTGGATCAGATCGGCGCCCAGACGTTGGATATCCCGTCAGCCTTGGACGTAGGTTGCTTGGTGCAACCGCACAGAGGCGGCCCGTTGGGGGACTCGGGGGATGGGATGAGATGGGATGGATCATGGATGGTAGAGAGGCAAAGAGGGCCGGGGAGGGGGGGGGCATTGGAGACACGACTGACGGACGTCCCACACACCCTCTCCTCCCCCATCGTTAAACAGTTCCATCTCATCCCTCCTCCAGTCTACTACCTAAGATGTGACCCGGTGGGTAACTTGTAAGAGGGCACGCGAGCCAGAGCCAGAGCCAAGCCCAACCTCGACGCGTGTGACTGACTGCGCCCAGGAACGTGCAGCAGCAGCAGCAGCAAAACAGCAGCAACTCTCTTGTATCCGTACGGATGCTCTGTAGGAAACCCGGTTTTCATTCCACCTCCCCCCCTTGGGCCCTCCCCGAGACTCCACGCTGGAACCACTGCAATTATACATACAGTAGCATGAATTATGGAGAGAGGTTTGGTGGATCTTTTCGGCTCCGGACTTCTTCCAGTCAACCCACTCATCTATGATCTATTGGACGCAAGACCGAGTTGTGCTGGTCGTGGCTGTGGCTGGTCTCGGCAGCCGGAACCACCGGAATCGATGCCAGGGGGTTTGCCAGTGGAGTGTTTCCCTTCTCGGACGCCAAGTCCCAACGTCTGTGTGCGTACGTAGTAGGTAGTGTAGTAAAGAGAGTGTTTTTAGGGGGGGTTACAGGCGTCTTGTCCTCTTTGTTTACTTACCTACAGTATTCTACAGGCTTTTGCTTCAAACCTAAGAGTCCGAGTATCGGCAGAGAGCAACCCGCTGTGGTCCTCGATGGGATGGTGCGTCCTCTTATTCCTCCCTCTCTCTCTCTCTCTCTCTCTCTCCCTTTTCCAGGTGGTCGACCATGAAGAGACTCTCTGGAATGGTCGGTCGATGTGTAACCTCAAATCGAATCCCCCCCCACCCCAAATCCTGGTATCATCGTCGAGTCATGCACGTTCGAGATCCTTCCCAAGAATAGGAGGTTCGCACCGTGACACCGGGACCATGCAACACGGAGGTTTTTTTATTTTAGTTATTAGTCTTCTTTCTTACTTCCCGAGAAACATCAGCTCAAAGACGCGTCCGAGGGCGGGAGAGCCTGGTGCCTGTGTCCCACCCATCAGTCTCAGTTCTCGCGACATTCGAAAAAATAAAGGAATAGAAAATGAAATTCAACATAGAAAAAAGAACGTAAAAAAAAGGGTAAAAAGAGAGATGACGTTCCGCTGTCGAAAGAAATCAAAACACAAACCCCGACGGGGAGGAACCAACAAGTGTCCGTATGCATGTACCATCATTGATCAACAAGCTTCTTCCCGGCCCCCCCCCCCCCTCGGGCCCTCCCCTCTCACATGTATGTCTTGTAACCTGTCACTGTCAGCTTTGTCTCACTCCTTTGGCGAGAGCGTGTTACGGATACACGTGTACGGAAACAAGCCCGCGCAAAGGCCAGCCTCTTCCTATTATTGCTCGGGGAGTTGGCTGCACCATCTCCGCCCGAGCTCAGAAGCTTGATACGCAGCCACGCTTGGCGAGCCAGCTACTAATTAGCCTACTACTACCTACTAGTATTAGCTGACAGGTGCCCAGTTTTCATCCAACATGGTCACCGCCGGGCTTTCGAAGCTCAAGCGGCCGATGAGGTCGGCGGCAAAAGCTGCTGCTGGTGTGCGTTGCAGAGGTCAGAACATCCCCCGGGCTCAACGGGGGGGGGGGGTTGTGGCAGCGTGTTGTCCAAAGGTTAATGCCGTCGCGCCGCTGGGTTTGATCATGAACATTTGTACAATTACTCATCTGACGCCCTCCATGATCTATCTGCGACTTTCAGGTGGTGACCCCAGACCCAAGACCCAAGAGGCGGGTTTATCCACAGACGGGGTTACATCCCCATGCGCCCCCCCGTACACTATTACTACACTACAGAGCACAGAGGAACGGGACATCGGACCGTTCATCATTCCCGGGAAAGACTTGAATCTCCATTTGCCGTCGGGAGCGAGGCATCGGCGACTACGGAGTCATATTATGTAACTCCCCCCCCCATGCCACACTTGGATCGAATCATGTTTCTTCAAATGTCGACGGCCCTGCTGATCAGGAACCCGCCGGTTTCTTTAATGAACATGCGCTGACAATCATAACATGAAATTCACGCCCCTACCCCTTCTGAGCCAGTTCACCACCAAGTACCGAGGCGAAGCTCCGGATCCCCCCGGAACCCCCGGATCAACGTGATAACTAACACACGCCACGTGCCGGCTCTATCTCTCTTCACTGTTTAGAGCTCCTCCGAACCAGTGTCAGCTTCGGCGTCAACGTCGGCGTCAGCCTCTTCAATCTCCCGACACGCGAACCCTTGGCCTCCGCGGACGTTCCCGCAGAGCCACGTATCCAACACCCCGTCCAACACCCCGTCCCCGTCCCCGTCCCCGTCCCGGCCGCCTCCGACGGGCCTCACGGCAAAGTCCTCGACCGTCAGGTTGCCGCACCCGCCCGCCGCCGCGCTGCACCGGAAGAACCCCGCGCTCGCCACGCCGTCCGCCACCGTGCCCCGGACGCCCCGCCAGACGACGTCCGAGATGGCGAACGTCGACGTGTCGCACGACCCGCCCGCCCGCCCCGGGTAGGAGGAGGAGGAGGAGGAGGAGGAGGACTCGCACTGCGTGACGACAAGCGGCGTCCCGCGCGCCCCGTCGAGCGTGACGTCCTCCATCACGACGTTGCGCGCGTACCCCGTGCCGCCGCCGCCACCGCCGCCGCCGCCACCGCCGCCGCCGCCACCGCCCGTCCACGTCTTGAAGTACAACGCCCGGAGCGTGCCGTGCAGCGTCACGTTCCGCGCCAGCACGTTCTCGACGTACTCGAACGCGCCGGCGGTCTGCCCGACGCCCGCCTCCACCGCGATGCCGGTGCCGCCAAAGAACTCGCTGTCGCGGATGCGGATGTTGCTCGAGTTGGCCCGGACGGCGATCGCGTCGCCCCCGTTCGCCGCCGCCGCCGCCATCACCACCACCCACCGCCGGAACGTAATGTCGTCCGAGTACATCGTGGCCACCGCGCCCTCCGTGCCGACGGCGCCGTTGACCGTCGACGACGACGACGACGTGCTGTTGACGTACACGTCCTCGAGCACGAGGTTCGCCGAGCGCACAATGTTCATCGTCCCCCTCTGGCTCTGCACGAACCGGAGCCCCCGGACCACGGAGTTCGTCAGCCCCCGGAAGTTGATGTTCGTCGGCCGCCGCGCCACGTCGGACGCCGCCCCCTTGTTCAGGTCGTCGTCGTCGTACCACGCCTGCCCGTTGCCGTCCAGCGTTCCGACCCCGTGGCCCTCCCACACCACCCGGTCGCCGCCAAAGTGCCACACCGTGCTCTGCTCCTGCTCCCGGAACCCCCCCTCCACCGGCATCGACGCGGAGAGCCAGTAGCTGGTGTCGTTGCTCCAGAGCAGCCTGCCGCGCTGGTCGATGACCACGTCCTCCAGCCCCGTGGTCACCATGGGCGACCCGATATGGTAGACCGGTCCCGGCAGCACGACGAGGCTCCTGGTCCGGCACCTGTCGTTCAGCGCGGCGAGCAGCGCCGGGGCATCGTCCCCGCCGTCGGCGTCCGGCTCGAGGAAGCACAACCTCCGACCCTCCCTCTCCGCCCTCCCGGCCCAGTCCCAGTCGCCGGGGCTCGGCATGGTTTCTGGGTGCGCGACCGCCACCGCCACCGTGAAACGCGTGTCGATGGAGGACCGAGGGTCGGCGTCCAGTCCGAGGGCGAGCCTCGCGCCGCCCAGAGACGCGAAGAGTAAGACTGCCGCCAAGCCTCGCATGATGGAAAAATGGGTGTGTGTGTGTGTGTGTGTGTGTGTGTGTGTGTGTGTGTGTGTGTGTGCTAGAGCCCCTCGAAAACCCCAAATCGAACGGGATGGATCAAAAGACCTGCGACGGGGTTTCGCTTGCTCGCGAACAGATGCTTTTGGAACTATCAGATCAGCAACACGTTTGGACGGTGGTCATACGAAAAGAAAAAGAAGGGGAAAAAAAAAAAAGACACAGATGCGAGAATGAGCTTTGTGGCGTGTTTCCCCCCTTCTCTCCCCTTTCCCCTTTCCCCTTTTCCTTTTCACTTTTCCCTTTTCCCTTTTCCCCCTCCAAAGCTCGACATGGGGATTTATCACAACCTTGAGTTACTTACACTTAACGGACAGCTTACATCATATGAAGAGGGAGGGCCGAGCTGTGTGACGCAGGTACGGGTAGACTGGAGGTTATTTCTGTGAAACCGCACCCTGTCTCAGATGACGGAGGCACTGGCGAGCACTCGGAGAGTGAGGGAGCACGGAAGGGGGGGGGGGAAGTCTTCGGTTACAAGTGACACACGGTGACACGCCAAGTCCGGCGGGGTAATGCCCGCATCATTTCGTCCGTCCTCCCGGTCACATACATGATTCCATGTTCCGACAGCCACATCGTTCGGCACTTTGAAAGCTTGTGCTGAGGTGATTGAAGAAGTACTGGTAGGTATTAATCTTTCGCGATTTTGCGCCCCCTGGAAATGGTCGTCATACCGTTGTACGGCAGTCTGGAAACGTGCAAAAAGACCTGGTTCTGACTGCTGGGCAGTGCTGGCAACATTGCCGGTTGGTTAATCAAGGTAATCACCTGATAACCCGCGACTGATTAGGACCGCCAAGAGTGCTGTCGTGAGTACGGATATAATCCCGTTCTTTTGATTAGGCTATTGCAATACCGGAGGGAGTCTCGACTCTCACAAAGTTACCTCTGCTAATCTCGTCGTTTGCGGGCCGGAGGTATGGGCCCCTGGTCCGGGCCGGCCGGGGGACCCACTCAAGTCCGGACAGCACCTCCAAGCCTCTCAAAAGGGCACTGGCACTGGCTGCCGGCTTGAACGAATGGAAATCCCAGTCTGTGTGCCTGGATACAAGGCACTGTCCCTAGCAAATTTATTGTGCAGTCTGGCTGTACGATGCTAGGACAGCGATGGCGAGGGATCGATAGTTGCCAATCTCTCGTTTGCTACCAGTTCACCAAGCGGGAGACATGGAAATAGAAGAACGGTCCGAGATGAAAAAAGACAAGTCATTACCAACGTATTTTGGGTCAAGTTCTGTAAATTGAATAAAGTGGTTATAAATTCAGTAATAAACCTCGTACTGAGCGAAGAAGCAGGCCCATATGCTATTGATGTCTGGTTTCATTTCGCCGTGTTATTACTCACTACATCTCATTGATAAACGGTACCAGAATCGACACAGGACTTCAGTCAACAAAAGTCATTGACGTGCGTGTTCACCAACGAGGCGATTGGACGCAATGTAGCCACGACGTGAAAACCATCTTGTTGTTCAGTTATAATTATCTCTCTGCTCGGCCTCCATCCTCATCGCGGCGTTCCCAGACTGCCCGTCGGCTAACCCAAGTCTCTATCAGGGATGTTCCACGAGCGACATGTGGCCATGTCCGGTGTAATAATACCGACAATAACAAGCAGGGGGTTGCATAATAAATTAATAAGAACACAACGCACTTCCACCACCATCACTGCCCCC
>PJEX01000123.1:0-68591 GCA_005350895.1 Colletotrichum tanaceti
ATGCACTCGACGGGAAGATCCAGGGGACCAAAAGATAACGCGGGGGAGGGGAGAGGGAGAGACGCGAGATACCTAGTCTATAGAGCCCAGAGGGCGCATGACCGCCCGCAACAAGACTCCACCGCCCGTCTCCAAAACGCCGGCGACGCCGCGTGCCTACAGTACACACATAGCCAAGGCGGCGGCGGCGGCGGGCGAGACAAACAACGGCGCTACAGTCAGTATCTGATGGTTGACCGGGCCAAGGGGACTAAGATGATACCAAGGCCCCCTCCCCCAAAGACCTTATCTGTCACGCACCGCCTCCTCGCGGCCTATCTCCACCACCATTTGTCTCCCCTCCCTCCCCCCCCGTTCCCTTGAACCACGCGCCTTCACGGCGTCGAGGTCTCCGCGGGGGTGAGGCTGCTTGCTTGGGAATGACGTCCGGGGCATGGGGGGTTCCAAAAGTTGAATAGTAAACCAAAACTGTTTATATAGATCATGCTCGACGCACGGCATCTCGAGAGGATGGTTTCGAAGCGTTGACATCAGGTTGCCCTGCTTCCCCCCGCCCCCTGCCACCACCACCGGCTCAGAGATAAGAAAGCAATCTGGCCGGAGAGAGATAGGAGATGAAGGCAACGCTTAACCTTTATGATCCCCAGGCCAGATAAAGGGAACAACACAAATAAAAAAAACCCCCGATGGCCTCCGATAACACGCCGTCGCCGTCGCCCAACGAGACGAGCGCTCTGCTCCCAAAATCCACCAGCCGAATTTCCATCCCGGGCTTCTTCCGCTCCGCCTCGCTCTTCTCCCTCTCCAAGGCCGACCAGGCCCTCGGCCAGTCGGCGCCCTTGGGCGACCGCCTGCCCTACAACGACTACACCACCATCGACTGGCTCCGCGACCTGACCAAGGATTCGTCTCGCGCCCGCCGTCTCCACGCCCGCCCGGGCATCCGCGGCCGGCTGCTGCGCTGGTTCGACCAGAGCCAGGGGTGGATCGCCGCCGCCGTCATCGGCCTGCTGACGGCCCTCGTCGCCTTCGTCGTCGACGTCTCCGTGGCGACGGTGAGCGACTGGAAGGAGGGCTACTGCGGGACGAACGCGTTCCTCGACCGGGGGCGGTGCTGCTGGGACGTCGCCGAGACCGACGTGTGCGATGCGTGGAGGCCCTGGGTCGACGGGGAGCGGGAGGGCGGATCGTACGTCGCCGGCTACGCCATCTACGTCCTCTTTGCGCTGCTGTTCGGCGTCGTCGCGGGAAACGTGACGATGACGACGAGGGCGTCCCTCCCGGCCGTTAACGCCGACAGCGTGGTCACGACGGGCACCATGGCGGAGGGCAAGACGATGTACATGGCTGCAGGCAGCGGCATCCCCGAGATCAAGACGATCCTCTCGGGGTTCGTGATCCCCCACTTCCTCGACCTCAAGGTGCTGGTCGTCAAGGCCGTCGGTGCCACGTTTGCCGTCTCGACGGGTATGTGTCTGGGAAAGGAGGGCCCCTTTGTGCACATCTCGACCTGCGTCGGCTGGCTGGTGGCCAACTGGTTCCCCAAGTACCGCGACAACCCGCGCAAGATGCGGGAGATGCTGAGCGTGGCGTGCTCGTCCGGTCTGTCTGTGGCCTTCGGCGCGCCGATTGGCGGTGTGTTATTCAGCTACGAGGTAGGTACGATATCGTGGATCCAATCGACCGACCGACCGACTGTGGTGTTATTGATGTTGTTGGTGTTGTTGGTGTTGTTGATATTGACGATTGGACAGGAAATCAGCACGTACTTCCCACGACGTGTCATGTGGAAGGCCTTTCTCTGTTCTCTCATTGCGGCCATCGCGCTAAAGGCTTTGAATCCCACAGGGACAGGCAAGCTGGTGCTGTTTGAGACGAACTACGGCGTCGACTACGACCCCGTCCACTACCTCGTATTCGTGTTCCTCGGGCTCTGCGGCGGAGTGTTTGGCGGCGTTTTCTGCCAGGCCAATTTCCTCTGGTCGAAACGCTTCCGCAAGTACGACGTGGTCAAGAAACACCCCGTCTTCGAGCTGTGCGGCGTCGTCCTCGTCACCGCCCTGCTGCAGTACCCCAACGTCCTCATCCGCGACACAGGCGACGTGTCGCTATCCAAGTTGCTGGTCGACTGCAAAGATCCGACGGGCGAGTGGATCTGCGAGCAGGAGCAGGGCAGCGACAAGACAGCGTACATGCTACGGCTGGCGGGCGGCGCCGTCATCAAGCTCCTGCTGACCATCATCACCTTTGGGTGCAAAGTCCCCTCGGGCATCATAATCCCCGCGTTGGATGGCGGCGCCCTGTTCGGGCGGCTTGTTGGCCAGTTCATCGGGAACATATCGCCAGGCATCTTCGCCATGGTCGGAGCGGCAGCTTTCCTTGCGGGCGTGAGCAGGATGACGGTGAGTCTGGCAGTCATCATGTTCGAGCTCACGGGCGAGGTGACGTATGTGCCAGCCTTCATGTGCGCCATCTTGACGGCCAAGTGGGTTGCGGATGCCATCTCGTCCGAGTCGGTATACGACCTCTCGCAGCACCTGCTAGGTCACCCATTCCTCGACGCAGAGCAGGCCTATGAAGTCGTCCGCCATCGAGAGGCTACGGCTCGCGAGCTGATCCCGCCGCCGGCAACAATGAAGGAGATCACCCTTCGGACGGGCCGGGAGTATCAGGTGCGGAAAGACGTTCTTGCAGAGAAGCTGCGGAAGCTCAAGGGCAGAGGGCTGATGGACGCGGGACTCGTACTGGTTAATGCTTCCGGCCTACTTTTCGGCTACTGGCCGGAGGCGGAAGTAGAGTACGCCTTGCATATGGAAGACGAGGGTGAGGACGAGATTGACGTGCGCAGCGAGACCATGACGGAGCTGATTGACCGGACGCCCATCACTGTGAGCGCCGAGGCGCCCATGGAGTATGTTCTGGAGATGTTTGGGAAGCTGGGGCCGAGGTACATCATCATCGTTGAGCCGGAGACGGCCAAGGTGCTGGGCGTCGTGCTCAAAAAGCGGCTGCTCGACTTTTTGGACCGGGTAAAGGAGCATTGATGCATTGGCCGGGACTTTTTGGCGTAGGATTCTAGCGCGAGCCGTGTTTTCGGGAGAATTCGTATCTGAAAGAATCTGTATGCGTTCCTCGTTCGCAGTCTGAAAAGAAAGAAACGGATCAAACTGTCATAAGTGCTCGCTGTGTCGGGGCGTGGTCCTACCGTGCCTTGTTCGGTCTATCTCGCCGCGGTTGTCATAATGCTGAAGGTAGAGCTGAGTCGGGGACCATTTCTGAAGCATTCGATTGCCCCGGGCATGGCTTGCTTTGCACTCTTCTCGTGTCCTTGTCGTCCCCGCCAACACAGTCCCCCCCACCCCCTCATCAACGCAGTGGGATCGAACGCTTGAACGAACGGCTGTAATCGCAAAAAAGACGTGAATTCGGCTCGATCTCTATGGGCCCACGCGGCAAGACCAACCCTCGTTTGCCCTTTTTTCTTTTGCCCGGGACCTCGGATACCGGGTTTATGTACACAGACGCGCGCCGCCTCCGGGCTCGTTTCGTCGCCTTCCCACGCACGCTTTCTCGCCTCCCTTAGTTGCTTCTCGTACCCTTCTCGGCGCGGAGCTCGTTCATCTTGGCGACGCGCTTCTTGAACTCGTCGTACTGGCACTTTTCGTAGCTGTGACGCTCGTCCTGTTCCCAAAAGGGGTTTCATTGGTTAGCGAACAACGTGGTCCTTTTCGGATGATGTGAGTGATCGGCACGGTCGGAAGATGGCGAGAGTCGCGGGGACGCGGGAACGCGGGGACGCAGGGACGCGTATGATCGGGGAAGGAAGACAAACATTGCACTTCCACGGGAGGTACCAGGAGTCGACTCGGCAGCGGTTGAGGGGGATGAGGAGGTGGGCGCAGCTGTCGCGGTAGGCGAGGGGGAGCTTCGCATCCCGCATCTCCTCGCGGGTCGCTTCTGTGAGGGATTGTCAGCCATCGCGGGGAGATTTGCAGTAACAGAGACATAACAAACCCCTTGGTGTCGAGTCTCCGGCCATTGTGACGGCAATTGGGGGTCTGTGATGGGCGAATGAGGCTGTCGTCGATGGGCAATTGGCGTCTGGATCGTGAAATGTCGTCGGAGCTTGCGATTAGACAGTGGAGACGGGTAAGTCCCTGGCGGCCTGGATTGTGAGGCATAGTTGGTGATTGCTTTTTAGCGTTCATGATTGGTTGCGACGAGTCAAGACCCACCCTGCCACAATTGTCTTGAGGTGCGCAGTGCAATGCAGTGCAGAGCTCTTTACTCTCTTCTCTTCATGTTCATCCAGTCACTCTAGTCATTGAAAGCAAAGCTTCCCCCTCTTGAATCTCTTAGAAAGATTGTCTAAAAGATTGCCTTCCATCGGTATGTAGTACGCAACGATGGCCATCGTATTCCAAGTTTCAAGAGCTTCAACAGCAATGGGAAAAAAGTCTGTCAATATACCAACTCGAGTGAGTTTGCACAGGTCAATCAACACATGGCTTGGTTCTATTATACAGCTATAAACAAATATAGACCTTAGATCCAGACCAGATTGCCATAAAGACTAGCGACGACCGAAGCCACAAGCAAGTGTCCAAGAAGTCTTGCCATATGATTTCAGCATACCCGGGTGTTCGAGTCTGGCAACTCGTCTGCTGGATTCCGGACACAACTCAACTCCCCTTTACACTTATCACGATAGGAACTCGGTCTTGTACCCTCTTATCACCCCAACCCTCATTCTCCTCTTTTCCTCGTCAGCACATCGGCGTCTCGGAGACCCAGATGACAGGGGACCAATATCTCGCAAGTTCACAACCAACTCCCACCGACCCTGTCCTACCTTGTCCACCTTCCCAATGAAGTTCCCATTGACGCAGGTCGTTGCGTGGACCAGATACAATAGTTCCTGCCGGGCTGCCGGTGCGTGCAAGTCGACCTGGGGCCACCGCCGTGTCGACTTGATCACCTTCCGCTTCCGGCTAACCCATCGGCCGGGGGCCCACGCCGCCAGTTTTTACGACTCTCTACAGAGTAGTGTCCTATCAGAACGATCCGGCCACCCGGCCCTTTCTGCAGTCCACAAGCTGTTCTCGTGGAGGCCGTTGTATTCGGTAGGCTTTATTGGTCAAGCGCGCCGTTCCACTTGGTTCCCCCCCCCCCTTGTGCGACTACCGGGGTCATGTTGCGGCTTCTATCTTCCGCCATCTCTTGGAAAGCTTGTACGCCCCCAGACGTTGCGAGATGAGGCGCTTCCCGTTCCTAACGGCGACATAATGCATGTCCAGCGCATGGCCTTTTGAGTACTATACTGCCCAAATCCTTCCGATCATCGCTTCGTCTGCCGTCAGGGGACCAAATCCACGCTCTGGACCCATGTTCAGTCCGTCGTCTCCTTATAATGGCCGGGCCCTCAGGTTCTCGTCCGACGGGCTTATTGTCCTCTCGACGAAGCTTCTTTAGTCGTCCTGTGCTGTGAAGAAGTTCTAGTCTGGTCTCCAAACCAGTGTCTCTGTCGCCATGAAGGTTTCCCTCACCTTGCTCAGTTGCCTAGCAGCGGCTCAGGCCCATCTTGCTTTCCAGCCCATCCAGCCCCCTCTGAGAGCCGAAGACGACGAGGGACTTCTATCCAAACGCGAGGCCGGATTCTTTGAACAGCTCATCGACCACGACGCCCCGGAACTGGGCACCTTTCAGCAGCGCTACTGGTGGAACGCCACCTACTGGAAGGGGCCTGGCTCTCCGGTAATACAGACAGCTCTTGTGGACCAAGTTCGACAATCGATAAAACTGACCGCCTCTAGATCGTCCTTTTCACCCCGGGCGAAGTTGCCGCCGAGGCGTACAGCGGTTACCTGACAGACCGCGCCCTGACCGGCAACATCGCCAAGGCAATCGGCGGTGCCGTCGTCATGGTCGAGCGTACGAGCATCTACCACACAGATAGACTCATGGAGGGTGACGAGACTGACATCGCGCAGACCGCAACTGGGGAACGTCTCTGCCCTACACCCTCCAAGACACCAAGAACCTCCAGCAACACACCATGACGAACGCCGTCCTCGACTTCGTCAACCTCGCCCGCAACCTCGACCTGCCATTCGACACCAACAGCAGCAGCAACGCGCCCCAAGCTGTAAGTTCCAGATGGCTCCCGATAACGTGACGAATCCGGGAGAGCTCATCGTTCTCTGTTAGCCCTGGGCCTACACCGGCGGCTCCTACTCGGGCGTTCTGGCCGCCGCCATCGCCAAGCTGGCCCCGGGAACCCTCTGGGCATACCACTCCAGCAGCGGCCCCGTCGAGGCCACCTACGACTACTGGAGCTACTTCCTCCCGATCCAGAACGGTATGCCACGAAACTGCAGCCGCGATTTCGAGCGCATCGTCGATCACGTCGACAACGTCCTGGTAAATGGCACCGACGACGAGGTCTACGCCCTGAAGAAGAAGTTCGGCCTGCAAGACGTCGCCCACAAGGACGACTTTGCCTCGTAAGTCTTCGCGTGTTTGAGTGCAAAAAGAGGAAAGGGGAGAGAAGGGGGGGGGGAGGAACCCCATGGCTGATCAAAGACGCAGCGCCCTCGTCGGACCATTGGGCTACTGGCAGTCCATCCAGATGTACTCGGGCTACTCCGCCTTCTACGCAATGTGCGACGCCGTCGAGGGCGCCACCGGCAACTTCACGGCTCCCGACGAGAACGGCGTCGGCCTCCCCAAGGCCCTCGACAACTTTGCTAGCTGGTGGAGCTCCGAGTACCTTCCGGGCAGTAAGAACAACACGTCCCGCGTCCCTAGCCTTCCTAGGCCCCGGTAACCGTTCAAGAAGCTCACCGTGGACATAGCCTGCGCGTCGTACGGCGTGGCGGAGTGGCAGGACCCCTCGAACGTGGCCTGCTTCGACAGCTACAACGAGACGAGCCCCATCTACACCGACTGGACCGCCGACAACCAGTTCGGCCGCACCTGGTACTGGATGCTGTGCAACGAGCCCTTCTTCTACTGGCAGACGTGAGTCAAAACAGGTGGTCCGCGATCCCGCATGTGACCCCGTCACCCGGCCCTGACAGTGAATGAATCGCAGCGGTGCTCCCGAGGACCGCCCGTCCATCGTCTCACGCTTCGTCACTCCCGATTACTACCAGCGCCAGTGCGACCTCTTCTTCCCCGAGCAGGAGGGCTTTACCTACGCCTCCGACAGCGGCAAGACCGCGGGGGACCTGAACAGGGCCACAGGCGGTTGGCACTTCACCAACACCACTCGTCTGATCTGGATCAACGGGTGAGTTTGCTGCTTTCACCCCCTCGCTCGACACGTTTTGCGCACCTGGGGAAGCGCAGCCGTCACACACGACGTCCGAGATTTACGAACGAGGTGCATGCTGAAACGTGAAAATAGTGAATTCGACCCCTGGCGCTCCGCCTCCGTGTCGAGCGAGCTCCGTCCCGGCGGCCCCCTCAAGTCCCGCCCCGGTGCCCCCGTCCACCTCATCCCCGGCTCGCGCCACTGCAACGACATGCTCATCAAGAACGGCGACGTCAACGCGGACGTCAAGGCCGTCATCACCGCCGAGATCGACCAGATCAAGACCTGGGTCGACGAGTTCTACGGCGGCAAGGGAAAGTGCAAGCGCCGCGTGGCGGAGGCGTCCGATCTTCTATAAGAGGTCGGGGGCGGACCGGGCGGTTGCTGTCGGTCCCCCGTGAGCGAACATAGACTCATCCGTCCATAGGTTCATTGACAAGCTCTTATTCGTGCTTTTTAGTGGCCCGAATCTCAACTACACTTGTGGCCATGTCTTTTTACCAGTCACTAATGCCCGCCTACGCGGTGATACGGTGTGTCTGCAATCGCCTCGGGGACTGTACTACCTCATCAAAAAAAAATTTAAACCGACGACGACGACGACAAAGACGACGAAATCGGTGGTTTGAACTTGAAGATGTGTAGACTCACCAATCTTGGGAGTTCAGTGGTGTCCACATAATACACATAATACAACCAAAATGCAAGGAAACAATGTCGCACATCACCTTTTGGCTAATTAAACAAGTAGACTGCTCTCTAATACGCTGGAGGCCAAGAATGAACAGTCATCGTGCAAAAGACCAATATAGTCAGCATGTATGGATCGTGAAAGCCGTTAACATCTCATTAATCTACAGATCTACGTTTCATAGCATGCCTCACACACCCTGCCAGCTTCAGCAGGTTGGTGGTTTCAATCACATGTCCGGGTCTCCCAACGTTGGAGAAACGTCTTCTACCAAGGCAGATCAGTGCCGTCGTAGTTCTTGAACAAGCCGCTCGACGCCCTGTTGGCCTTGTCAAGGACAGCCACCACCCCCTCGACGCTCTGCTTCACGGTGATGGCACCGAACGCCTTCAGGTCGACGCCCGAGGACTTGGCCAACCCCGCCCCCATGTCCGTCTCCACCAGGCCCGGGTGGATCGCGACGGTCGTCAGCCACGTCTCCTCGAAGTGCAGCCTCCGCACGAACCAGTTCAGCGCGGCCTTGCTGGCGCCGTACGGGCTGACGCCCGGTATCTGGGCGATGGTCTCCGCCGCCCCGTTGCTCCCGATCATGGACGAGATGCCGACGAAGACGGGGTTCTTGGACGGGCTGGCCTTGAGCAGCGGCGCCGCCGCGCGGAAGAGGACCAGCGGCGCGACCGAGTTGACGGTGAAGTGCTCCAGGGCGGACTTGAATTCGACGTCGGAGACGTTGGCCGGGGCCCCGGTGCCGGCGATGCCGGCGTTGGCGATGACCACGTCGAGGGCGGCGATGCCGTGCTCCGTCCGGATGGTCTCGACGGCGGCGGCCGGGTCGGACTCGACGAACGAGTCGATCTTGACGACGACGAGCCGGGAACCCTCGCCCCTGGGGAGGTCCGCGAGGGCCTTGGAGGAGGGGTTTGACGGGTCGCGGACGCCGGCGATGACCGTCGTGGAGGGGCGCCGGAGCAGCAGGGACACGAAGCCGAGGCCGATCCCGCGGTTGGCGCCGGTGATGAGGTACGTGAGGCCGGAAGACATTGCGAAGCGAGGCAGTGAGTGGGCTTCAGTACTCCAAGGTCTACTAAGGATGATGCAGTCTTCGATTGTGACGTTGTGATGAAGATTGCTGGCTGACTAGTAGTGTCAAGATGGAGAAACGCTGTTGTTGATACTGATGCTGACTGACTGGTGATTCTACGATCTGGAAGGGCGGGCAGCCGCATCATATACACAACAATATTATAGTTTGCCATGGGTGCATTGAACAGGTCACCACTGAGTCACTGACTGACTGTCGGTTCTGCTGGACACAGGGATGATCGGGAAGGTTGCGGCGTGCCCGAGGACACCGAGGAGGCAGATTGGTAATCGGCATATCGTACGAATACACTAATTACCTTACGGATACTCTTTCAGCCAATGGCGCACGCGTCAAAAGTGTAGTCTGTGGCCGCTTGTGGGGGTGGTTACTGCTGGAAACAGCCCACATTACATCGTAGTGTACAGGTACACGAGTCACGGAAGACCATCTACAGACTACCGGGCACCGGGGGAGGGGCCAGGAGTCAGATCACTCATCTGAAAACCCTATGCTTTCAGGTTGAAAGTGTAAAGTCCCCACAACGATACTCGGATGTGACGATGGCGAGGGGAGAATGGTGCCTTGTCGGGGCATATCAGGCATAGAGGAGACATCTGAGAGGCTCGCAAACGAATCCCGAACTCAGTGATGGATTTCCAGTCCGATTTTAAGGTTCGGTTCGCATAACAACCTGCGCTTTGAACTACCATTTGACCCGTCTGGCGCGGTGGGGAACTCAAGCTTTGGATCCAGGCAGAGGTTATGGCTGACGTCGCACGCAATGTCACACAAGCACCAATCTGGAAAAGTACGTCCCAAACAAAAATGTGTATTAGTACAGGTATACCGTCACACCGTATACGTAGTATTCGAGTTCGTTTTCTCAATTCTCCATTCTCAATACATACGTACATCTCTCTATGTACGGGGATACTGGCACAAAACATTCCCCCGACCTTCTCCTCGCCACAAGTCAGCGTTGTTGGGATGAACCTCTTTTCCTGACTCTCAGCAGTGTCGTGACTGGCTTATTGACAGCACGTTTCGGAACCTCGTATGATCGCGACCCGAATGTTCACTAATCAGCACGGCCCGGGGCTGGGATTGCGTGCTAATATTTCCCTCCGCTTCGAAGGCCAAATGGCCTCGAAGGATTTGGCCGTTTTTCCCCCAAGCTAAAAGGTCGAATGATTAGATGTCTGGGGTTTTTTTGCAGCAGGCAGGCAGTCAGTCCTGTGCAGAATTATTCAGCACGGGGCAAAGATCACCCACATGTCGGCCCGGTGGTGATATTAATTCATAAATCACCGGGTTTTCTAGATGTTGGTTCGTTCGAATCGGACCTTCGGAGTTAAGGGGAGGATCGGGGTTAACGGTGGCACAGGCCAGGTGGTTGACTCCACCTGGGTGAGCTGCCCCACTTTGGTGGGCAGCCTACCTACCTACTTAGCCTGCTCCTGCTGCAGACCCCTGCTTGTTGTTTTCCTTCCTTTCCCTATAGCTAGTTTAGTTTACTAATAATTAAAGCTATTACTAACCCTAACGTTAATATCCCTTTACCTACTAATACTAATTAGTAGTTAAAAAACACTATAGATTAGTAAGGAAGAAGAGAGCCCTAGTAATTTAGAGTCCCTAGGGTTACTATAGTGATTTTTGCTGTTATTAAGTTAACTATAGAGATTAGCTTAAGGAAGTAGTTAGCTATTATTTAGTTAACTGTTAGTAATACCCTTAAGAGTATTATATTATATAAAAATAACTTTACCTATTAACCTTATAGGATTTAGATCCTACTTAACAGTAACTATTATTAATTCTTCTTTTTAACTTTACCTCCTTTTTCCCTATACTACCCTTTTCTCCTCCTCTATTAATAAATTTTTCCTCCCTCTTATTATACCCTTCTTTATACCTCTTTTTCCCTCTATAATAGTTAACTAGTTAACTACTAACTTTAGGTAATAGGCCCTTATACCTAAGGGTATAACACTATAACTCCTACCTATCCTAACAATCTTTATCCCTTACATTAATAATAAGACTTAGGGTAACTTTAATAAAGACCTTTCTACCTTATTAGATACTAAGAAAATTATATCCTATATTAGGTATACTATAGCTTAATAGGTTAATGCTAATATAATAAAAAGAGCCTTATAGTCCTACTTTACTAGTACCTTTAAAGGATAGACTATAGATACCTTTAATGTATCTAAAAAGATTGTAAGGGAGAGCCTAAGAGATATACTCTATAAAAGAGGGGTATATATTAGAAGAGATAGAGAAAGTATTAGTTATAACCTCTTCCTATACCTTACCCTTAATAAGTATTATAAGTAGACTGATAAGGAGATTATAGAAGTAAATAAGACTAATAATACTTTTAGAAAATAAGCTAAAAGCAATTTAACCTTCTTTATTAACATTATAGGATCTTTTAATCCCCTTTTCCTATTAATAAGAATACTGCTAGGTTATTAATAAGATACTATAGCCTAGTATAAAGAGCACTAGAGGATAGCTCTTAAGAATGCCTAGGGTATAGAGGATTTACTTAATAATACTACTAACTAGTTTAAAAACTAGAAGCTATTTAACGATTAGTTAAAAAGACACTAGTTAATATAGTTCTTTAGAACTAATAAAGAAGAGGGTATTAATAAGAATGCTAACAATAAGTTAAGGTTATTTAGAGATCTCTAATAATATCTCTCTACTAATACCTAGAAGTATAGAGGAGAGATATATAATATATTTAAGATTAAGTATACTATCTTCTAGGATGCCTGTAAGAAGGTTAGTATCTCCCCTTAATTATACAGGACTGCCTTCTTAATAATGCTCTATAGTAATATAGCTAATTTCTACTTTTAAAACATTACTAGGTTAGGAGTAACAGACTTTACTGCTATATATAAGATAGTATATAACTACTTTAAGACCCCTTAACTTAGATAATAATATATAACTAAATAGCGTACTACTACCTTCTAGCGTATACATTAGGAAAACCCTAATAAGTTAAAAAGGGAAGTCCTTAACCTACTAATTAAGAGGTTAACCCTAATTTAGAAAGCATTACTAAATAATATAAGCAGTAAAGAAGCTATAAGGCTATAGCTTATTAGTGCTTGCTAGGGAGTCCTTAAGTATAAACTCTGCCTTTACAGCCTATTAGATATACTTATAGGAGTTTGTAATTAGCTATAGGCAGCTATTAACGCTAAAGAGTAAGCCTTATCCCTTTCTTAACAGTATATTACTAACTAGCAGTATTATAGGTCTAGCAGGGATAACTGTTTTAGTAACTAAGGGTATTTATAAGGTTCCTCTACTTTATTAGGCAGTAGTTATAAGTATATGCTACCTACTAATAAGAAATATTATATCTATTATAAGTATAGTTATTATTCTATATATTATACAGTTAAGGAATAACATAATGCGTTTATAAAATTTAAAAATAATAAGTATATAAGAAACTTAATAAGAAGCAGCTTTATAACCTTCCTTATAAACTATAAAGGCTATAAATTTAGTAACTCTAATAGTAAGGATAAAGATATCTAATAATACCTTACTAATACCCCTATACCTATTAATAGCACTACTAATAAGTTAGATATTAAAGGTAGTAGTAGTCCCTCTACTTTCTTTATAAGCACTGCCTTCTTTAGTAAGACTAGCTTTAATAGAAAAGTACTTATTAATAAGCTAGCTAATTAGGCTGTCTAATATTAATTAACTAAGGCTAATAAATATTATAAAGAGCCTACTTATAAGGCTTCTACCTTTATCCTTAATTAATACTCTACTAAAGTCTTCTAGGGTATCCTTCCTAATATAGGTACTGCTAACTTCTCTACTGTAGGTAAGAACTAAGTTATAGCTTTTTAATACAACCTTAATAATAACGTAAAGATTAATATATTATAGGCTAGGCAGGCTAGGGTTTAATTTAGCTATAGTAATACCTTTATATCCCTTAGTACTATTACAGTTAATACCCCCTTTAGCCTAATTAACTTTTATATTATAATAACTAACACTCTATTCCTTCTCTACCTACGTAATATAGACTAACTGTTTATTAAATTTAATAATGTAGCTAATATAATACATTACAGTAGACTTAAGGTCCCTATAATCTAGAAATAGGGTTATCTATAGATCCTCTTTAGACTTTATAAGTATACTATTATAAGCTACTACTTAACTAATATAGAACTTTATAGACTACACTATTACTTTAGATATCTATTAGTCTACTACCTCTATAAGGTCCTTTATAAGGCTAGGTATAATATAGAAATAACTATAATTAAGTACCTTATAAAGGTATATTACTAATACTAGATATATAGCAGTGCTCCCTAAAGGTTTAAGTTTACCCTTTATAATAAGTACTACTTTAACTATAGGATCTATATTAATATTATCTACCTTAATAGTAATATCCCTATCCTCTATATTATTAACCTTACTATATCCTTTAATATAGGTTATTTCCTTTATAATATAACTATAAAGTCTATATAGGAAGCTCTTTAAGCAGCCTAAATTAATATATACTAGGGACCCCTAGACTAGATTATAGCTAACGCTAGGTATAACTTTATTGCTAATAAGTTCTGCTAGGAGGCTAACGTAATAGCCTGTTAACTTAAGATTATACCTATAGAGGTATATTATAGCATTAGAAAGGTTAAGAGATACTACATAATACTACACTATGCCTATATTGTTATTAAGAATAACTGCCTATTAATAAGTAAGGAAAACATACTTTAAGCTACCCTTAAGGTAATTAATAATATAGCTAGACTAGACAGTATTATCCCTACCCTCCTTATCTTTAGTGTATACCTAAGACTTATCTATAACTTAGCACTTTCTCTAGACATTATTATACATACTACTACTATTAGAAAGGCTAGTAAGGCTATTAAGAAGCTTTATATAACGCAAAAGGTTAATAATATACTTATAATATATAATAGCCCTAATATCTTAGCCCTAAAGGTAGCAGAGATTAGATTACTTATATATATCTAGTATAAGAAAGGAGGTTAGTCTAGCCTATATATACTTATCTCTATTAATAGTAAGAATTATATTATTAATACTAATAGTATAAGAACCTTCTAATTAACTTTAGTAAAGCTATACTATATTAATCCTACTAATAGTAATAGTATTCTTAACAGCCTAGGTAATTTAACTAAGTAGAATTATAAGAATAATAACACTATATAGGATATAATTGTTATTATAAACCCTCCTTCTATAATAACTGTAATACCTCCTTCCCCTTAATAAAGCAGCTGCTAGCAAAAAACTCCTATTAATTAAGATACCTTTCTTACTAGCGTCTTCCTTAGTAAGACTAACCTTAACAATTTTTCTGTAGTTAGTAAGCTCTTTAAGATCTTCCTATCCTCTAGAGAAGAGGCTAACTTAGCCCTTACCCTAAAGCTGCAGAAAGAGGGTATTATTATAGCTCCTAGAGAACCTTTTAAAGAATTAACTAGCCTAGAGGTTATAGGTCTAATTAACTAAGGCATATTTAGAATTATCCTATACAACCCTGCTATTCACTTAGGCATAAGAATCTTTAAATTATACATTATTAATAAAGTAAAGAATAAGATAACTAATACACTATATAAGAAGTTAAGGCTAGTTATCTAAGGTTATATAGATAACAGTAAGACCTTAATTTTAACCTAATTACCTACTATCTAATAGGCTAGTTAATGCTTTATTCTTACCCTTATACTATTACTAATAATACTTAGATTTCTACTATAGCTTTATAATATTACTTAAGCTTACACTTAGTTATAGTCTTAGCTTAATTATATAATCCTAGCATGCTTACCTATCTAGATCTACTCTTAATACCTAGAGAGGAGTATTATAGAAGTAATTAAACCTCTATATAGTATTATAGAGGCTAGAACTTATTAGTAGTCTACCTACTATAGTTATTATAAGGTATAGCTAGAGATAGAGACCTCTATATATAACCTATATCTCTTAGTGTCTATAGATAACAGTACCTCCTTTAGTATTATAGGGATACAGACTAATAATACCCTAGGGCTCTTAGATAGCTTATTTAATATTAAGGAGGATAATAAGCTTACTAAAGCAGCTCTTATAGCTAAGCCTAAGACTTACCTTACTATTAACATACCCCTCCTCTTTAATAGAGGCATTATTGCAATAACTTTACCTAACAGTATATTAATTACTTAGCGCTAGAAAGGGTAAGGGAGCAAGCTCTAGACTATTAACCTAAAATTACCTATAGCTAAGTAAGAATATATCTAGTAGAGAGCCTATAGTATATATATTATATCTATCTATTAACTAGAGGTATGCTTTAACCTATCTACAGCTGCCTAAAAGCAGGATCCTACTAATAAGGATATTAGGAAGCTTAACTAGTATATTAAGTAGTAGATAAGATTCCTTAATTATAGCCTTACTTTTATACTTATTAACTTAGTATCTATAAAGCTATTTGTTTTTATAGATAGTTCTTTTGTAAATAACCCTAATATAACTTTATAGTTAGGTTATATTATTATCCTAGGTAATAAGAAGCTTTATAATAATTAATTTACCTTAACTAGTAATATTATCTACTATAGCTTAACTAAGTTAAAGAAGGTTACTTAAAGTATCCTTACCTCTAAGATTTATAGTATAGTAGCTAGTATAGATATAGCCTATACTATCTCCTCTACCCTTAAGAAGATTACTAAGAAACTTAAGCTTCCCCCTATCCCTATAATTATATACACTAACTTATACTTACTATATAAGTGCCTTATTAAGCTTAGTATAACTTAAGAGAAATAATTAATAATTAATATTATAGCACTCTAATAATTATATAAGTAATAAAAGCTATATAAAGTTAGATAGATTTATAGTAATAATAACCTTATAGATACCTTTATAAAGTTATTACCTAACTAAGCCCTTAAGGGATTTATTACTACCTCTATAGCTAATATATAAATAGAGGGATAGGTTACCTAACTATAAAAACTTTACTTAACTATATAATCTTAATGTAACTGTAATTATAAGAATACTTTACCTAACTATAAGAAAAGCCTTAAGGCTATATAAGGACCTTACCTTAACTATAAGAAGAGCCTATAAGGCTAGATATAAGGGAGATAGGGGATATTATAAGGGGGTATAGAGATTAATAGGATAGATAGAGAGTAGTAGTAAAACCTATTAAATAAGTATATATACTTTAGAAGCTTTAGCTAATAAGAAATGCCTGTAATTATAATATTATAAGCCTACCCTATTTATTACTAGTAACTATATAGCCTAAGGATTATAATAGTATATATAGAGGATTATAGAGGAAGAATAGAGGGACTAGGGATTATATAGGGACCTATAAAACTATTATACTTTTCCTTTTATTATATTTTTAAACGATTTAGGCTAATTTAAATAAACTAGATCTCTTGCATAAAATAGAGAGTTTCTAGTATTAGTTTTGTTTAAATTAGACCTTTAGAGTTAAGGGGAGGATTAAGGTTAATAGTAGCATAGGCTAGGTAGTTAACTCTACCTAGGTAAGCTGCCCTACTTCAGTAGGCAGCCTACCTACCTACTTGGCCTGCTCCTGCCGCAGACCCCTGCTTGTTGTTTTCCTTCCTTTCCCCATAGTTCAGTTCACCGATAATTAAAGCTATCACTAACCCCGACGTTAACGTCCCTTTGCCTACCAACACTAGAGGAGCATTGAGGCTCATCCGTGGACCGTAACTCGGCTTCCCGGGTCTTGGCTGGCCGGGCGGCGGGAGGTATCCCACCTCCGAATCGGCACCATACGATTGTCGGCCCAATTCGGCGCCGGTTCGACGACCAGCAATTGTGTTATGCACCTCTGCTGCAACCGAGTCACTATAACAACAGTTGAAAGATGCCACTGAGTTGCAGCTCGCTGTGAGGTGGCGCTGCACAGACTGTCCATCTGCCTGGATTAAGCAGTGCCGCCCGACTAGCTATGCATCGCTGACCTCCTCATTATCGCGACCTCCTCGTCAATCATTGTTCCCTGCCTGTTCTGGTCTGATGCTGGGAATTGGTACTCCATCTTTCCATAATTACTGCCAACGCCCTGCCGCCTTTATCACTTACAGATAAGTGCGACTCTTCTAAGTGCTCTCTACTTAGAAAGCAAACGATTAGGTGTCCTACGATAGCAATAGACAAGCCACCGTCTATGCATTGCATGTAAAAAAGCAGGCGAGTGCGCACAGCAGTATTCGCAGTCATGAGCAACCTGGGCAATATTTTGTGACGTTGAGGAGCATGAGTCAGCAACCAATCAATCCCCGATAGTCTAGTGGTGAGGATATCTGCTTGTCATTGTGTGAACAACAACTCGCAGGGGACCGGGGTTCAATTCCCCTTCGAGGAGACTTACATTTTATTTTTGCAAGTATCACTTTCTAGTGACGGGTCGAGAATCAAGTCGTACTACTCCTTGCAAGCAGGCTTCCTCCAAATAGTAGTATCATTGATAAGCAGTTAGTTAAGCTTGTTGTATTATTTTGTTTTAAAGCCTCCATACACCCTTCAGTTCGAGACAGTCAGGCTATACAGGGATGATGTTCCCTCAGCCTTCATTGAACAGACGGCGGCTCACTCCCAGAGTCCTAAAATCACCTGCCTGGTCTGACCTCGCTTCTCGCTTCTCGCTTCATACTTCGAAAATGCTTCGAATCTCTTGCGACTTGCGAGACCAACAGATAACTATTGCAACATGATCATCTGGGGTGAAAAATCGACTTCAGTCTTCGCCAGCGCCCTCCTTCAAGACAGTTAGTTGCCTGACCGTCCTCATCAAAGAAGCCATTAACTTGGTTTCCATCGTGCTTCTCCTCGCTCCATTCAGACGCCCTAGACAACCGAAACAGCCTAATTATTGCCGCGAATATTCACTCGTTCTCGACGGCTACACATTCGTCATTCTCAGACATCGACGACGTCGATAGCGACTTTCACTTTCTAGGCGAAGCTGTACAGTCGGCCTACGGGCCTCCTCCGGCTGGCTGTCTGTCGCCGTGAACCTCGTCCTCTCCGAAGTCGTTCTCCACATCTTCGTTGCCTGCGCCTTTGGGCTTCAGCTTCTTCGTGTCCATTCTGTCGTGTCGTCGGGGCTGGGTGATGGGTGCTGATCGTTCTCACGCTACGGTGAGCGGGGCGGTTTGTGTGGTCCAACACCCCGTTTGTCCACTTCTTCTCCCTCATCTACCTTGCCGCCTGAGTTAAAGAGCTCGTCTACATTGAGACTGGAAGACTGAGCCACCCTGAGGAGCATTGCCATCGTCAAGCTGGTTTCTATGAACTCCTCCTATATCGTGGCGAGAAGCACCGATAGACAGTTGCATTGCTGCGAGATAACAGACCAGAACGGTTGCTGCCGGGCTCAAGTCCTTCTGTGTTCCTATCGCCCTCCTCGTCGCTAACCTGAGTAGCCCGATCTCTTCCCCCCCCACCGGGTCCGCCGCCCCACCGGTTAGTTTGCAGGCGTGGCGTTGTTTCCGTGGTCACCGCGATTCAAGGAGACCAGGAAGCGACTTGGTGTTCCGAAGATGGTCGGCGGACATAGCTCAGTTGGGAGAGCGTCAGACTGAAGCGGGTTCCTTGTGGAACTTGAGAAACTTCATTCAATCAATCTGAAGGTCGTGTGTTCAATCCACACTGGCCGCATCTTCACTTTTTGCGATTCGTTAATGTTAAGCTGTAGTTTCCTTCCCTGAATGATATTGCGCTCGCGCTACGAACAACTCGTTCTTTCCGGGAAGCCACTCGGCCGGCCGTGACTACGCCTTAATGACTCCGTCAGCCTTTTTCTCCGAACGGAGTTCCTGCCCCGGCAACCGGGTCCTGTCTGCCCCGGGAATAGCCGAGACGATGCCGCCCCGCCTCGGCACGGACCATACGGTCGGTCGGTCAGTCGTATTGTTTGAGTTTGCACCTTACGCCGACCGCGTCTTTCATTCAGTCTCTGAGCCGACCGACCGACATAGGCTTTCGTCCTTTCGGGTCACCGTGTCGTCCCCGCAAGTCCCGAGGGCTACCACGCCGGCAACACCGAATGATAATTCTCAAGAGGATTAGGCATCGCAGTACACCAGTCACACCAGCGATACCACGCCCAAGGGCGGCCCAGGTACGAACCAAGAATGTAGCTCCCCCGCTGCCTTCCATTCTGGTCAGTGGTCACGACCACGATGCTACATACAGCCAGCCCACTGGGATTCCCGAGCGCGACCCCAAACCCAGCTTCCCGTTACAACACCCCGTCTCCGAGCCGACCGTATCTCGCAGATCGAAGACGCAAAGCGGCCGCCACGCCGGCGCGTCGACTCACACTTGGTCCACTAGCCTGACCCGACCCATACCCGCCATATAATGTTCGAACTCGGTGCGCTGTCTTCTCGGATATGGTCCAGCCGTCGGTCTCGTATCGCCAGGTCCTTGAGTCAATCATGACGTTGCGCGACTTTGCTGCTGGGACACACACGGTGGCGGCAGAACGCTATTCCGGAACTCCTGCTCGCTGATTCGCCTCAATCCTCCCGCCCTTCTCCCCAAATTATGATGGGCAGCTTTCCGTTCATGCATCCTTTAATTCAAACTTTGCCGACGCCATCCACTCCAAGGTCGCAATGCCCGCGGAGCAGGAGAAGAAAGACGACGGATGCTTTGCTACTACGTTTGAGAGAAAGTATTACCGTCGAGGGGGCGCGTTCGTGAAGAGGAGCTTGCGGCCCCGGGAGTTCCGAACAGGATACCGTGGCCTACACGTCCCTCGACTGAATACTGAGAGGCTTATGAACGAAGCGGAATCACTGCGATTCATCCGCCTCCACACTGAAATCCCGGTCCCGAAAGTGTATTGCGACTTTGAAGACGACGACGCGTACTATTTGATTACGGAGTACGTCGAAGGCGTCGGCATGTCGGAGCTCACAGATGATCAGAAAGCCGTGGTACGCAAGGAGCTCGAGGGTCATCTTACAACGCTCAAAAACCTGAAGTCCAACCGAATTGGCGGGCCATCGGGGATCGTGATCCCTCCTGACCGGGCTCTGCGCAGTACGGACACAGACACCTGGTCTCTGCGACTTTCTGATTGGGACGAATACGTCTTCTGTCACAACGATCTGTCCCAGCAAAACATCATCGTCAATCCGGACACGTTGCGGATCGAGGCCATCATAGACTGGGAGTACGCGGGCTTCTTTCCGCCATACTTTGAGTGGCCGTTCTTCAATCGGCTAGGCTCTTCTGTTGCTACCAACGACGAGTATGACGATTCACCCGATTTACTTGAGTTCCTTACTTCCCAGGTGAGCACTACGGTGCTATACAGTCTAGTATAGGACTTGGCTAACTGTAAACTGTAAGGTTAATCCGTGTATTGCAGGTGTGTAGAAGTAAGGGATCTAGATGACTGAAGGGCAGCAATCGACGGAAGCCTTGCTTTGGTCGATAATCAGATCGGCTTCCAGGAATATGGTCTAAAGGCTCCCATCCCAGACTGATTCTTTGCATCAAAAGCGTCCTGCTCCTTGGCGTAATCGTCCCTTCGCTTCACTCCGTCGTTTATTCTCAACCGATCTCTTGTCCCCTTTCTGAGTTGGCAGCATCTCGGCACAGCGAGGATCCTCTTGCCCGTAAACTCTCTCCAGTCCACCCGAAACGGAAGATACTTGTTCGCGTACTCCCCCTCGTCACCGTCCATCTCTATGATGTTTATTTGGAACACGTCAGGATCCAGATCGTCTGCGGGGACCAAATGATCGAAAGTGACGCCGTAATAGTCAATCTGGCTGCAATTAGTCGTACAATGAATAGGTCACGGTCAGCCATCTTCATGTGAAAAACAGCCCGAGATCACCACACCTCTCGCCAAGTCGAAGGAGGAACCCAGTGTCACGTCTTTGTTAACTCACTTTACCGGTCTTGCTTCTCTGACCCAGCCTAAATATTCATCACGCACAATGACGTCGTCTGCAACATTGGGGCGAACTTCGTGGCCATAGATTGTCCGGTACACCAGTCTTGCTAACAATGGCCCGGCCGGCTGCGGGAAAGACGTTGGGATCTCACTGACATGCCACGGTGCGTCTGGAAAGAGCTTCTGAACAGAAACCAGCGGGCCCTCAATTTGGATGCGGAGCGGTTTACACAGAGGCGGCGAGTGAAGGGGATGGATGGGCTGGTGAGCGCATACAAGGCGGAATGTAAAGCTCAAGCGCCATGACGGTGGTCTCCACAGGGAGGGATGGTGATGTAATTCAGATGCGACCACTGAGGACACCGTCAGGCGTGTTTTTTTTGGAAATACAAAGCTTTAATAGGCTATTGATTAGGTGCAGGGTATTAGTCACTGCGGCTTCGGTCATCAGCTTTGTGGGCGTTGGATGTTCGGGCAAGCTGCAGGATAATTTATCAATCACATCCAGTACCATGAATGACGGTTGACATTATTAAATTTTCGATTGAACATACGTGCAGCTCGGCTCGCTTCCTCGGCCGATTAACTGATGCTGTAAGCGCTAAAGCCATCATGTTATACTCAACAAAGTCTTCCCAGGCTGTCCGGGGCATCATCTGTTTGTGCTTGAAGTCTCGATCAAGTTGGTAATTGGCACACGTGTTTGCAAGGTGTTAAATAGTTAAGTGAATCGCTGACAGCGGACGTAGCACCGGGCATGTCTCAAGCAATCTCACAGCAGGCTCAGTTAAAAATGATGGAGAGTTCCGGCTGCCGTCACTGAACAGGAGTAATCTGCATCAGCTTGATCTCGAGGCTCCTTGATATTGAGGACTCGATCGGAAGGTCGACGGCACCTTTGAAGAGGCACTGATTACGAAGGTTGAAATTGTAGGCAGTATAAATCTTAGGTGACGAAGTTTTGGTCCAATAAATAAGACTTTTAATTGTCGTTGCGTTGAGGAATAGAGTCACCACTGTCAAAACTCTTACTGCACAATGAGAATTTTCCATCCGTTGGTTTCTAGGCAATGCCTTCAGCACTAGCTATATCCTCGGACCTCGATCGGGACATCCATTTTTCCCACCCAAGACAGGACCTCCGTCATCGAGACCCAAATGCCACTCGTACTACGCAAGTCTTCCGCGAGAGACGTTAGGCCTCCATCGTCTGAACAACCACCAGGACGAGGGTGGACACAACGAAAGTACCTGCGACGGAGGTGTGTTGGGGCAATGTCGAGATTGCCCTACGGCGGGTCGCACTGGTACATGCGGCTATCTATCCCCCTCTCATGCCGGACGAACCTGTCAATAACCCTTGGTTGTCTTACGAGAAACTGATGCGGTGGCACTGTTGCTAACTAGTAACCGGAGGAGATTGATACATTAGTCTGCTGTAAAGCCGGGTAGTTTGTCACAGCTGGAAACTGTGACTGGTGGATGAATAATTGAATACTGAGGAGATTTGTCAGTGATTGTGGTCGTCTCAAAACTGACGCCGAAGAACGGGTCGAGGCCGTCGTCGAGGTCGTCGCCAGGGTCCTCGGGGAAGTCGGGATGTAATAATGGAGGTAGAGTATCCTGAACTTCTGCGATTTGCCAATCTAATACTGAAGGGAGGACATGGCGGGTGGCCGGTTGAGGTGAGGGCCAGGCGACTGCTAGTGTTGGGCTTAGATCTAACACTCCACGAAGCCTGTCTCCTTGGAGGGGGTCGGTGTACTCCGTACCGAGTGGTTCGACTCGTTCGATTAAACTAAGCAGTTGAATAAGTTCGGTTTCGGACGGCATGGAAGTTTCTTCCTTCGGCGTTGATGAGAATGGCGGTGAAGGGGCCACAAATTCCGGTAACTTCATGCTCTTACTCTCCCTTGTCACAATCTCACCGGCGTCAGGCTTAGGTGAACGTCGTGATCTGGGTGCGGGGATGGGATTGTGGTATTCTCTCCCGTGCTTCAGAAGTGCCTGCGCCGACGCAAAAGGCGGGTGATGACAGCCGGAGAAGGTACACGAAAAACGTCGGACGTGGGAAACCTCATGTTCGTGGAGGAGGTTTTCGGATTCGAGTCCTATGGTGGCCCGGTGGCAGGACTTTACTCGGCATGTGAACGCCGAGTTGCCCACCTGACTTCTGAAGAGCTTGATATCATCGGCAGAAACTCCCAGAAACGCATGCTCGCCGAGGAGCTGTCTTACGACATTCTGGTAGAACACCAACATGACCGAAATGCCGTCGTTTGGGACAATACCTTGCGGTCGTGAAATGCCATCATTCGGATCTGTTTGGGGGGTTAGCACCATGTAGCGCCAAAAGAGCAGTTCTACGCGCCATTGAGGGTTAGAAGCTCGGCTTCAAGCGTCCTGACCGACCTAGCCCTTAAATACTTCCTGACATGCTTCAAGAGAACAGGGTGTTGACTCAGGGACTGCAATGGGTCACCTGACGTTTCCGTATTGGATTCCAGCTCGGCACCGGTCCAAGTGTACGCCGCATCCAGTCTGTAGGCCAAGATGTTTGCCAAAGCAAGGAGACTTGAGGTTTCGGCGGTAAAACAAGCAGATTGCACATGGAAAAAAAGATAATCAGTCCAGTACTCTGTGGCGTAAACGTGAAAACCGTGAAGACCTTTGATCACTCGGAGCTGTCTGTCGTACTCTTGGTAGGTGTTGTTGAAGACCGTCAGGCCCGATAGAAGACAGGCCACCGTCGCCAAGCCATGTTCCTGGAGCGTTTCGTATTCATCGATGAGCAAGTTACTTGAGTGACTTTGAAGGAACCTGGGTTGCATGATGCATCAGAACTAAACCCAGTTGGTAATGTCCGCACAACTTACAACTTCACCGAAGAATGAATGAAAGTCACCGCAGTGTTCTGTCTTTCTTCGAGTAGAGGCCCGCAAATATCAAGTATGTAGTCCGGGGCCAGGTGATGAACGTCCGGGTCTCCAGGGCTGAACGTTACAGCCGACAAGAATTCGAGTCTTTTCAGCGGCCGTTTTTGGAAAGCCACCCATCCAAAGATACACCGAACGCGGTCGATGGACCGATCGTCCAGCTGGACAAGGATTCGGGTAAGTATTCTCTGGTAGCTGACCAGCAAATCAGTACAGGTGGTTGATGCGATAACCGGGCATGTTAGTCACTCACAAGTCTGTAAGTTTGGCGGGAAGCTGATTGATCGATGTCTTAATCTCTTCGCCGCTATAGAAAAGTTTGGTTGCAAGGTAATCGAGAACCAGCCGAGCATACAGAAACATGCTTGGGAGCACATCCTGTGAGTAACCGGGTTTTTGAAAACAGTGCTGTAAGATATGTTTGCACCTACCGTCAGCTTTCTTAGCAATGCCGCACTCGATATCTTTGATTTCGTCTTGAGTCAGGCCAAGCTGGGAGAGCCTTTGGCGAAGAGACTGCAGCCTGTGCGAAGTATACTTCCGGATTGCTTTCTCCATGTTGAGTTTTTCGTTGGTGAGAGATAGTTTCTGGTCGTTCTTGAGATGGGTTGAAATCGCCGTTGAAGCTTGACAGGATATGAGGGCTTTGCAAATGGTACCACCACTTGCAGACGGAGACAGGTTCGACGTGATGTTTTTCATCAGAGTTGCCAAGCGAGCTTGCTTTCCGGGCTGGCACTCACCAAGACCATCAAGCACCACCCAAATGTACTCTGTCTGACTTGGCTCACCGCAAATCACCTTGATAAGGTCTTGTAGCAGGTGTTCGAGGGCGGGGACGGTAGGAGCTCTCTTGCCCAGAATGTATTTGTCGTAGACGTGCGCAACCACGTCGCTGTTCCTTTGAAGCAGCTGCAGAAGCAATGACCGAAGGATTTGCTCGTACTTTGTGGATGAAGCATAAGAATCAGAGCAAAAATGGTAAAGAACGAACCTCTTGTCGGCCTTCATGAAGTCGATGAGTTCCGCGCATATGAAGGACTTGCCGGATCCAGGAATGCCTTGCAACCAGAGCGACGGAGTTTCTGCTTTGCGCTGGAGCCATGACCTCACCCGAGGGGACTGGATGAACCATGAACAGGTCCCAGGGTACTTCTTCGCTTCTACTGAGATTGAATCAAATATCGCCAGTTGATCAGACTCGTCATACTTGAGCCATGATGTGATGGACTGGTACTGCTTAGCGGATTGCTCTGCTTCTTGGTTGACGAGGTTCCCCAGGCTCTCTTCTCTCCATTGGCGGATATCTTGGCGCATCTGTCGAGACTCGACTATGTTCAGAGCATTGGTCCCTTTGTCGATCAATTCGCCATGTTTTCCATGTCTCCGAGGATGTTGTCGAATCTCCTCTGAAACCGGCCCCACGAAGTGACAAACAGGAGCTTCCAGCCTACTGCAAGTCAGCAGATGAGCATGCTGTCAGCCAAAAGGGGAGTAGTTGACCATTGCGACGAACAAACTTGTAAGCATGGGTATGAAACTGCAGTATGTCGTCGTAAAACGCCGCCAATGATTGCTGGAAGCCATGGTCGCTGGCATATGCCTTGCTGAGAAGCTCGAACCTCGTCATGAAGGAGGCAATGCGTGAGTACCCCTTCATGATGTGCTCGAACGCCTCGACGTACTCGCAGGCGATCCGCAGGATGAGAGTGATGGGCGCCCAAACCCAAGGCAGAAAAGGCGTCCCATTACAAAGGATCTCCATGACCTTTGAGTAGTGCTCCATGCCGCCGAGTAGAGGCATCAGCCGGCGCATGTTTCGAAGCGACTGCCGCGCAGCAAGCTGGGACTCGATATCCAGCGCAGCCTTGTGCACGTCGCTCAGAGTCACACCCTGGTATTTGTGCCAGTCTTGAGGGGTGATTGTCCGTTGAAGCCTGTCGAATGCCTTCTGCATGGTTTGCCTCGCTGGGCCAGATGCAGGCGGTGCAGGCATTGCGAAGACGTTGAAGTCGCGGCCTCGTTAGGTCGGTCCTGAAGTGAGAATCTGACAAGCGATTTTGGAGACTCGAGCTCGAAGAGTGTGAGCTGAGATTTGTTGATAAAAAGCCAAGTCTTCTAAATGAACTTTTAAGGGGGGTCGTCTCTTTCCATCACAGTGTGTCTCTTGTGTTTTGTATGATTCCATTTCTTTCCCAAGGTCGTTGGATCTAGGCAGTTGCTTAATCTATCCATGCGTCCATGTCAACCGTTCGACAACGAATCCTTTGACAATCACGATCGACCCGCCCAACATCGGACCATGGACTCTGATCACCGCCCAGTAAAGCGGCCGCGACTGAGCCCGAGGATACAACCACAGCCTACTCTACCCGGCCTTTCAGTTCTGGGACTGGATTCGCATCTTCTCACTGCAGCGCCCGATTGCCAACGACTTTCACCGCCAAACTATACGCCATCTTGTACATCGGCACATTCCATGACAACTTCGCCATGGGGAGACACAAACCACGCCGTGACTTCTCTCCATAAGCCTCACATACCCCAGATTCTTGAACAACAAGGCAACTTTAGGCTAAATGCCAACGAACTACAAACCGGGGAAGCTGGCTTAATGCCCGGCCAGATGCCGAACGTTGGCCTCCCATCCATCCAACCGCAATCAATGAGCCTCCAGTCCTTTCAACACAGCAACTGGTCGTACAACTTCCCTTTAGCATCTACTACAGGCTCCTATATCCACACATCGCAGTCGTTCCTTCGACATTCTCTGACCCATTCACAATCTTCGCTTTCGCTCGACTACACGTCCGATACACACCCAGTCAATGAGACCGAAGCAGACCCCGTGGGCTTCGGCGAGACTGCCCCCCACGTTTCTTGCGCCTCCGAGGGAGAAAAAAGCCAAACTGTTTGTTTCGGCATGGCAAGTATTACCGTTGATTCCCAGTATAACCTGCTGGCTAACATTTCCCAAGATCCCGTGCATCAAAGGCAGATGCGATCAACGAAGCATCTCCGAGACTGAGTCGACATTCCCAATACAGATGAAAACGGGCAGCAATTTTGAAGCAATTGATGGATCCGACATCAAAGGCCTTTTTACGTCTGAGTTTGGACAATCCCAAATGATACAAGAGCTGCTAGATGACGATCTATTGCGTCTTTTCACAATGTGCACCGTCAGTGAGACATCAGGCACCCGTAAACCAGACCAAAGATTCGTACAGACGCATTGTAACTTGGACATAACCGTCTATGGCCCCTTTTCCGAGTTTGAAGAGATCGGAAACTGGTTCCAGGAATACGACGTGTACCTCCAGGATCCGGTCCATTGCCATTTGGATGCCCCGTACGCCAATCCGCACAAGCTGTCGTCGGATGACCTCAGCTGCTGTCCCATGCTCTCGCAGGTTGTTTCGCAAAGCTCTGATCAAGGTTGTCTGCAAGACATAACGGATCGAATCGACATGCTAGATATGCTCAATAGCCGATCCGACCTAGACGAGGCCGACCAGCCAACGGTCATAGCAACAGAGCTGAAGAGGTGACTTTGCCATCATCGACTTGCACCTGTTAGTGCGGAGCTTGCTAATCAAATCTAATCGAAACACTAGGCACCAAAAACAAGCACTCACGTTCATGCTCCGCCGCGAACGGGGATGGGGATTCCAGGATGGACAGTCAGACATCTGGGGGGTTGTGGACACCACCCAAAGAAGATCGTGCGAGCTCTTACGAATATCTACATGAAGGCAACCGCTGACATTTATTCTCTCCAGCTTTGTAAATTTCGTCTCCGAGTCTCATCAAACCGATGAACCACCACAGTTCTTTGGTGGCATCATTGCAGATCCCATGGGCCTGGGTAAGACTCTGACAATGATCGCTCTGGTAGCGACCGACCTAGCAGATCAGAAATCTGTTGTCAACACCGCAGCTACTACAGAGGGCAAGCATCCCAGCGGAGCCACGCTAATCATCATTCTTCCACCCCGTAAGTAAAACTCAGTATATGGATCGTTGATTTGGTCACCCGTAAAAGCATCAGACTTACGAGTAACAAAAACAGTCATGGGTTCATGGGAAGAGCAAATTTCTGAGTGAGTATCAGAGCCTTGCTGCCACAAAGTGCCAACACTAACCCGGATTTTGACAGCCATGTGGTAGCTGGGGGGCTTCAGTGCCGCCGGCACCACGGCAAAACGAGATTGACCGACCTAAGAGATATCGATGGCTACAACGTGGTACTGACAACGTACCACACGGTTTCCGCTGAGTGGAAAGATGGAAAAGACGCGGAGAATAGTGCTTTGTTCGGCGTTTGCTGGAGGAGGATCATTCTCGACGAAGGTGGGTTCTCCTACTTGCGAATCACAAGAACGGGGTAGCAAACTAAACGATCATCACGACTCACAGCTCATTACATCCGGAATGAACATTCCCGGATGGCCCGCGCCGTGTGCGCTCTAGATTCCGTCTCTAGATGGGCCGTCACAGGCACTCCCATCCAAAACCGGCTCAGCGATCTGGCCACGATCGTCAAGTTCATCGGAGCGTATCCCTACACAGACACCAGACAGTTCGAGACAGACTTGTCTAGGCTCTGGAAGTCCGGGCAGGATGAGAAGGCCGTCCAGAGGCTCAAGTACTTGTCGGCGTGTCTCATACTCCGCCGATCCGAGGGCACAATCACCTTGCCCCCGCGGCACGACAAACTGTACGCCGTCGACTTCACCTCGGAAGAGAAGGCCGCGTACGAGGGCATGCGGCAGCAGGCCATCGCCAGAATCGACGAAGCCCTTCAGGAAGATGATGGGTTTGCGACGGCTAAGATCGCCGTTTACCACAACATCCTGCAACGAATCGAGTCTCTACGACTTTTCTGCAACTTGGGCCTCGGTTATCATTCGAGGCATAGCAAGAAGATGAGCTCATCTGACGAGGGCAGTCATGACTGGGCCGAAATCGCCCAGCAGCTCTTCAATCTGCAAGTGCAAAAAGAACCGCTCGTTTGCCTCGGGTGCTCTTCGACACTAGAGCTGACTGAGACCATTCTGGACGAATCCCTTGAGACGAAGCCCAGGGCTCAGTTCTTCCGGTGCATGAAGTTTGCCTGCGGCGACTGCTCAAAGAGGCTCGGCCGAGCCAACCGTTCAATGACTTGCGGGCACAAACCCTCGTGTCCTACGGCTCCAGTCTCTCTCAACAACAGGACCTTGGAGGAGCTTCCGGATTCGGTTCCCAGTGGGAGAAGTTGGCAGTCAGGTATGCCTTCAAAGGTAAAGGCGCTCGTTGCCGATATCAAGCGTCTATCGCCGGAGGTTAAATGGTACCTACGTTCCCCTCATCCCAACCTGCACAACTCGCTGAACCATCTTATACAGTATCGTGTTTTCAACATGGAGAATGACTCTGGACGTTGTAGAGGAGGCACTGAACCAGGCAGGAAAGACAACTGTCCGCTTCGACGGAAGTGTGTTACAAAAGGACAGACATTCTGTAGTTGAGAGGTTCAGGAAAGACACCGGAGTCTCGATTATGCTGTTGACACTGTCATGCGGTGCAGTCGGGTGAGGCTCACACTTGTTTACCAAACAAGGAGTCAAAACTAACTAGGCACAGACTGACACTCACCGTCGCGTCTCGTGTGTATCTCATGGAGCCTCACTGGTACGTAAGATGACTCCATGGCTTGGGTATTGATGAGCTGAGGATGGGATTTTCTCTACAGGAACCCCAATCTCGAAGAGCAGGCACTTGCTCGCGTGCACCGTATAGGACAGATTCGCGAGGTGACAACTGTGCGTCTCTACATGCGAGACTCCTTCGAAGAGGTGAGCTGGCAGTCCTCCCCCTCAATGAACGATTGGAATGTAGTAGTATTGGTGCTGACGACACTCAGCAAGTAATGGAGGTCCAGAAGACAAAGAAGCAGCTTGCAGGGCTCCTGCTGTCGCCGCACGACGGTAGCCAAACGGACGATAGTCTGAGCGGCTTGCAGGTGAGTGGCTGAGAAGAACGACTTCGTTGCAGACCTTGCGCGCTGATCCCATGCAGAAACTACGATCACTTCTTTGAGAGCGTTTGTTCCCCGTTGAGTGACGGCACATACGGCGATGACACCAACAAGTCAGCTGGGCAGGGTCCAGGAGGCTACTACACCTGACTCCTCCTGGAACATGCAGGGTACCTGAGACTTGAGGTCATGACTTTAGCTCGCGGCCATGTCAACTTCACTTGCTTCGACCGGAAGTCTGCGCCAATGGCCCAGTACCAACCGGTTCGAGATGTGCTGGTTGATAGTGAGTTGTACCGCGTAAGGCCGTCCAGAGAGTGATGAGTGAGAGGGCACAGGATGCCACGAGCCAAGCATAGGTAATGGTAGCAGAGATTGAACAAGTCTGTCAAGATCCATATAGTTACTAGGGTTGTCATGTTCAAGTTCATTAATACGTTGTCACGCTGACAAAATATTTGTCGCGGCTCTGGACGCCAGTCAATGTCGCCAGGCAGGCGGCGCCGGACCGTCACGGGTCGTCCTTGGCGCGCCGTAATTCCGCCCAACCCACGTCACACACGCCCCGTATTTGGGACCAAACGCGATTACTACATATCAACGTCGGACGAACACTCCTCTCCCCCACCTATCCCGCTCACCAGTCCATCGCCCACCATGTCGCGACGACCGGCAAAAGGAGACTACATCGAAACCGTACGTTCGCTCAATGGCCGAATCCACAACCTCATTCCCTTCCTCGGCGCCCGCCCGCTGACCTGACCGCAAACAGGACACGGGCAACAAGGTCGCCCGCAAGGCGACGCTCGTCGGCACTCAGAACATCATGCTCGGCGGCAAGACCGTCATCCAGCCCGAGGTCATGATCCGCGGCGACCTCGCCCGCTCAGCGCAGCCCTCTGCCGGCGGCGCTCCCGCGAATAGCACCGCCGTCGCCATCGGCCGATACTGCTTCCTCTCGCGGGGCACCGTGCTCCGGCCGCCGGGCCGGATGTATAAAGGGTGCGTTTCCCACGTCACGAGACACACCCTGCACACACGCACCGAGCCCGTCAAGTTGTTGTGCGCTTGCCATAGCTGACCGTGCCGCTTCCCAAGGGCCTTCACGCACCTGCCCCTCCGCATGGGCGACCATGTCTTCGTCGGCCAGAACGTCGTCATCCAGGCCGCCTCGATCGGCTCGCACATCCACATCGGCCGCGACTGCGTCATTGGCGAGTTCGCCATCGTCAAGGACTACGTGCGCATCCTCGAAGGCACCGTTGTGCCGCCCAACATGGTCATTCCGAGCTTCAGCGTCGTCGCCGGCCAGCCCGCCCGCGTCGTCGGCGAGGTGCCCGAGGGGGGCCACGAGAAGTTTGAGCTGCGCGAGCTGTACAAGACGGTCGGGAACAACCCGCAGCCTCTGCCTGCGTAGACGAGACGGTTTTCAAGTGGCCGCGGAACCCCGTGGGATGGCGAGGGAAGGCGGCGCGACAGAGAGTTTCGGGTGCGAAGCAAAGTGGCGTTTGGCGTGCGTAGGTCGAGCCAGGTGCTCAAATGATACCCCTGTTTTCTGGCGACATGACGGACCTCACATGGAGTGACTAGTGGGAGCAAGTCACGACATGAGCTATTACTTCTACGAACGTTGCGACATCTTTCCGACTAACAAAACCGAATAGCACACGGCTTTTGACATGACAACCTACCATAATATGCATGCAAATCACGCCGCAACGCCCGCTACCAAGCCCACCCTACGCCCTTTCAAGGCTCACTCGGCCAGATGGATCCGGCCAACCATCGTACCAGCTCCAGCTTGTTCACCATGTCCTCGTGCAAGATCGAATTGTCCAGGTGATGGCTCGCGAACCCACATTGCGGGCTAATCCCGATTCTCAACAACGCCTGCTCGCGCGTCTGGCCCGCACCCTCGGCCACGAACTCGGCCGCCTGGAATACCCGCTCCCTGAGCGTTTCGAGGTCCTCGAGCTCCGCGAACTTGAATGTGATGACGCCCAGGACGATGCTCTTGTGCGCGGGCAGCGCCCGAATGGGCTCGAACCCGCCGGCCCGGTCCGTGTCGTACCCGAGGAAGTAGGTGGCGGCGTCAATGTCGTTGAACAGCCGCGACGCGACGCCGCCGTAGTCTCCCTCGGAGGGTCAACTTGGCCTCCTTGACGCGCCCAGGCGGCATGTTGCTCTTCAAGAATTCCCACTCTCGCAGCTTAGCAATGCCCGTGTGCTTGATCTTATCGGTGCAAACTATGGACTCGCCGGGCTCGTGGTCGCTCTTGACTGGGGAGAACATCATGATCATCGTCAGACACGACGCTCCGCGCACCGAGGTATGCGGGCAAACCCACCAAAGGCCGCAACGTCCGGCACGTACGAGCGGAAGATGTCCCAGCTCGGCGCGTCGACCTCCTCGAAGCCCTGCAAGCCGGAGAAGAATCTGCCGCAGAACTGGTGGCGGCGGTATTTGCCGTCGTCGACGGCGCGGAAGCCGAGGTCCTGCTGCGTCTTGACGATGGCGCGCACGCCCTCCTCCTCGAGGCGGTTCAGCTCTTCATTCGCGGCGATCTCGGCCGCCTAGCTGCCGTCGAGGGTGACGCGTTTCTTGGACAGGGCCTTGGGCCGCAGCAGCGAGCACACATGCTCGGCGCGAAAGGGAGGTTTTTGGCGGGGTTTGGCCGCCATGATTTCCTTCTGGGTGGTGAGGGCTAGGAACTGCATTTTCGATGGGCAACGGGGGCTTGGGTGCCCTGTTGCTGTTGCTGATGTATTGGCTTTGATATTTACGTCGTTATTACATGTATACTTTCTAATAGCTACGCATACCGCATATCTAAAGAGTAACTTAGCATAGCAATTATTAGACTACTAGCATGAATTACTACTTTCACTTAAATTTACACGCTAATCATGTTAGGAATAGATCGTTAACTGTTCCTTAACTATATAGTGCTGTTTATACATTAAATTAAAGATATATCTTACTTTAGTATACGTCCTTTACTGCAGCTATAAATCTAGGAGTTTATTATTAATGTAGTTAAACATAGCTATAGATCTTTCTACCTCTAAGTAGCTAAACCCTTACACTTATTAGTTACTAGTAATTTGCTAGTACACTTTTAGTATCTTGCTAGTGTCTAACCCTTATAGAAGGAAGACAACTACCACAGCTACCACAGCCACATTCTTAATTTATTATTAAAAGGGAGAGTCTTAGCCTATCCTAACCTAGAGTGTAGCGTAGGAAGCAGGGTAGGATAAACTATTCTAACCCTCCCTAGCAGAGCTATTTTAGAACTGTATTTATAACAGTTTTAATTACAGTAAAAAGGGTGTTTTTTATATAGGCTATACTATATAAATAGAAATATTATAGTAAAGGTAGCTGCCTTCCTAAATAGGTTAGACACTAGTAAAATACTAAAAGTATACTAGTAATTTACCTACTACCTACTTATTTAGCTAATATATAGTTTTAATCTCTTTTTTATAAAACTTTAGTATAGTTTATTTTAAAGAAAGAAGCTAATTTATTATATCTTTAATAATTAAATACTAAAGATATAGTAGTCCTAAACATATAGCCCCTATATAGCCTCTATATAGTAAGGAATAAATATTAGAGATTAAGTACTATCTTACTCTATAGATATAGTCTAAAGCTAAAAAAAGCAGGAGGTATATTATTTACTCCTAAACTCTAAGCTATAAAATCTTATAGTTCTTTACTATATAAGGCTACTTAATGCTCTTTATAGTATAGGTTAGATAAGACACTTCCTATACTTATTAATATCTATATCTACCCTTTAAATTACTACTATAAACCTTTTTTACTTTACTTATATCCTCTTTATATATATAGCTGTTTTAGTATATAGCTTACTAATAGAAGAATCTAGTCTTATTAACACTAAAGCTATAGTTAATATTACTAATACTTATGTATTTGTACTCTTAGGTAAAACTATAGATATAGAGTAGATAGATAGAGAAGGCATAACTAACCTCTTCTAGCGCTAGTAGTTAATAAGCGCTACTAAATTTTCTGCTGCAGTAGATTTTTAAGTCTAAGGCAAAGAACAATTTACTACTATTTAGGTTAAAACTAGGAAGCCTATATCTTTTAGTAGAGGCTATATAGCTTATGTTAAGGGTTATGCTCTTACTATCACAGGTAGTAGTAGTGAGGATAGGTAGGGTAAACCTATTATAAATGTAGGAGCAATAGGTTTCAAACAGATTTAGAGAGGCTTCAAGCTATATTTAGAAGTTGAGAAAAGTAGGTCTATCTTACTAAAACTATTTAAATATATATACTAATCTAATAGTAGTACCTAAACATGTATACAATCTTCAGAATAGACGCGTATACCGGCCCAGTCAGCCCCAGAACAATAGATAGTCCGCGTGCGCCCCGACCAGCCCTCGCTCCGCGTGACGTGAGGCTCCGCTTATCGTGAGGTTATCACAACAGACCCTTAATAGCTTAAAGCCCCTAGCGCTAGGGTTAAGTTAGGTAAGGATTTTAGAGTCTTTAGTTAGCTAGAGTAGGTAGGTGTTATATAGTAGAATAGAGATAAGTAGGGAGAAGTATAAGTTATAGGAGTAATATAAGATTATAGTAGAGGTAGAAATAGATATAGAGGTAGAGGATTAGTAGTATTAAAATAGAGCTATAATTAGTGTCTAGGTTCCCTAATTACGTGACTAACGCTTAATTAAGTATTGTAGGATATAAGGCGTTAATTGCTGCCTGCAATTAACAGCGTTGTTTTTGCGACAGTTATGAGCCTAGCTCTACCTGTATTGTGCTACAATAGTTTAAGTGCAGTGATACGCTGATCTGCATACACAGGCCTAGGGTTTAAATCCCGCAGGAGGCAACTGCTCTACCTAGATTATAGCGAAACGTACCTATTCAGAAGGTTCTAAGAGAGTTAGTTCTACACTCGCTAGCTAGCTAGTATGAAACTAGGGGGTGTGTCGTAGGATGTAAGGCGTTAATTACTCCCTGCAATTAATAGCGTTGTTTTTACAACATTAAGATATATATAGACTTAGATAGAGCTACTCTAATTAAGAGAAACAACATAACTAATTTTCTTTTCCTTTAACTTAGACTTAGATCCTTTAGATAAAACTAAATCCTTTTATTAATAATTTACCTTTAATTATAGTTACGTAAGTTATTTAGGAGTACTCTCTCTTTTAATTAGTTAGATAAGTAAGTCTTAATTAAGGCTTCTAAACCTCTAATTAAGATAGCTCTTATACTAATTAAGGAGGTATCTTATATTAGCTTTAGTAGGTTATAGTAATTAGTCTTAGTTACTTTACTACTCTAGCTACCCCTTTACTATACTCTTTTTATTAAGTAGACTATAGTATATATATATATATAACACAGGCTAAATCCTGTGCGTTCTGTAGGTCATGTGCCTAGGCATATGCCCTATAGGGCAGGCGCGCATGCGCCTGCCTTAAGGCCTAACCACACCTGACTGGATACCTTCTAGTTAGGTAACACCTTTTGGCGCAGTGGGTTAGGTATTGCCTTTCTACGTGTGACAAGTAGTAGCATAACTAGTTTAATTAATGACGCTATTAGACGCTTTAAAGCTAGTATACTAAATATAAGAGCTAAGGAGCAGCTGACGTAAGAAGCTAGCCTATTAACGCTGCTTATTAAGAGCTTCTAAGGGAGCTATAAGTAGGCCTTATAAGTGCTGTAACTGTCTGACGGATCTAGGCCTCTAATAAGCACGTTAGAAAGCGTTACCTAATAGAGATAAGGGTATAAGGCTTAACGCCTCAGTTAGCCTTAGAGGTGCACTTGGGATGAGTGTCTTCTCTATATTAGAGGGGCACTTAACACAGGCTAAATCCTGTGCGTTCTGTGGGTTATATGCCTAGGCACGTGCCCTATGGGGCAGGCGCGCATGCGCCTGCCTTAAGGCCTAACCACACCTGACTAGATACCTTCCAGTTAGGCGACACCTTTTGGCGCAGTGGGTTAGGCATTGCCTTTCTATGTGTGACAATATAGGTATAAGGAAGTAAAAGTATAAATTAAAGATAGATATCTATATATTACTAATCTTACTAAGTAACAATAGTTAGGCTTTATATAAGGTAGTTATACTACTTATATATCGCTTAATTAGTTATAGTATCTAACTATCTAATCCTAGATACACTAGATAGACGTATAGTTCTAATCTTAGCGTTCCTATCTATAAGAATACAATTTATAAGGACTTTAGTAAAGTCTATAGGTTACTATATAATCCCTTAGAATTAATATTCTAATACTTACTCTTTTTCTTTTCTACCTAATTATATAGTCCCTTTATTATAGCTAATTAAGTTATACTAATTAAACTACTAATAGCTTTAAGTATAAAAGTAGTAGGTTAAGCTACTTATACTTAATTATAAATATAAGAACGCCTACCCTTCCTTCTATACATTAATAGCCTATTATTATTACCCTAGCTATTATATACTCCTTCCTTTCTTCCTAGTTAAGTAAGTTAGTAATATAGTAGTAATGTTATCATATTTACCTTTTACGTATTAATACCTAGCCTTTACAAAATAGGCTCTTTTTCCTAGCCTATTCTTTTTCCTTCTTTATTACTAACTTTTATATAAATTAGACTAAACTAAGTAAACTAAATTCTTATATAAAATTAAATAATAACTTCTATACATCTATATATCCTCTTTTTACTTCTTCTTCTTCCTAGCTAACTACCTCTTACATAGCTACCTTATCCTCCTATTTACCTTATAAATTCTCCTTCTCTATACATTACTATATTACTAAGATATAAAACTACTATTAGTAATATCTATATATCTAATAAGGGAGGTATTTAGTAGCTATACTTACCTATTAGTAATACTAATAACTATTAGTCCCTTCTAACTCTTACTATTAATATATATATATCTATTATAGAAGATATTATATATTACTAATTATATAGGTAGGATAAGGAAATCTATATTATTAATATACCTTTATATAATATTAAAATCTAAATATTGTCTAATAAGACTGTTAATTAGATAATTACGTTAATTGTTTATTATAAAGACTACTTTTAGGCTATTCTAATCTATAGCTATAGACATACTGTATATTAATACATTAATAAGTACGCTACTGTAGTAAACCTATGCTTCCGCTAATGTGTATAAATTAATATCTACTATAATAGATTATATAATAAATATACATTTTAATCGCATAGCGCGCGTTAATACTATAAGGGACTTAATAATATCTTAGGTAATAGTAAGGATAATAGTAATAATAATATAGATAATAGCTTTTCTAATAAGGCTCCTTAGAGTAATTATTATAAGCTTACTACCTATAAGCCTTATATATCTTATATTCTAGGAACTTACCTTAGTAAGAACGTTAGTAAGTTAGGTTTACTTTTAGGCTTTTTTTATAATCCTTAGCTTATTAAGTAATAGGAGTAGATAATAGGGGTCTAGATATTATATAGGAGGGTTTTATAACTAGTAGTAATAGAGGTAGTAGTTATATCCTTAGTATATTATACATAGGGTTTATAGTTAATTAAGGTTAAGGATAGTGTCTTAGTATTTTATGTAAAGGGGTTAAAGTTATATAAAGTAAGTTACCTAATAACTAAAGAGATAGATTTAGATTTAATAGATAGGGGACTTTTAGAGGTTGTATAAGAGTATTATACGTAGTAATTATTAATTATACTTTTCCCCTAATCTTTTAATATACACTTAAATCCTAATCTATAGGGTATTACTTATAATAAGTTACTATAGCGCTAAATTTAGTAATCTCTTTATAAGTACGTCTATAGGGTTATCCTTACTATTAATCTATCTTACCTCTAAGATCTCTTTCTTTTCATATAACTTATATAGACTTATAATATTAATTATAGGCTACTTTTTATCTATTATACGTAGTTATATAAAGTACTTATATAGTAAATATAAATTAGAACAAACTATAATAGGGATCCTAAAGGTATTAATTATATAGAGGATCTAGTTAAGGGTTATACTTAAGGATATACTACTATTAAACCCTTTAGGTATCTTATATAATTTGCTAGCTAGGACGCTCCTAGTAACCCTCTTATACTTTATTAAACTTTAGTATATAATATTCCCCTTAATCTTAAAACTATTGTTTATATAGGTACTTTCTTTAGCTAGTATAAATATAAATCAAAGCTATAAGGACAAATTAGTATTATTTATAAAAGGCTTATCTATAAAAATAAATATCTTTATAATAAGAAGTTAAGTAGTATAAAGATTAATCCCTAGTTAGTATTATTAATTTACTATTAAAGCTATATATTTAACGCTTTGATATCTTTCTTATTAAAGTCCTTAATCTATATAGTAACTATAAGGTTATATAATACCTTTAGGTAATAAATTAAGGCTAGGTATATACCCCTAGCCATCTAAGAGATAAATTACTACTTTATATTATATACCTTTATATCTATAAGCTTTAGCTTATTAGTGTATTCTTTTTATATAAAAGTAATAAAACTATTATGTAGTTAAATTTACTGTCTATTAAAGTTAATAGGATCCTCCCTAATAGTAGTCTTAAGCTTTATATAAAGCCCTTTTTCCTTCAGCTTTTCCTCCTCCTTCTAAGAGAATTAAATAGTACTAAAACTAAAAGTATTATCTATCTATATTACTATAATTCTAAAAGTCTCTTATCTATCTATTATATATAATAAGTAGAGGTTATATATTAATTCTTATATACTTAACTTAACCTTATAGTACTCTAAATAAGTCTTATATTAGTAAAGCCTTAGTTTAGTAAGCCTATATAATAGTATTACGAAAAGTAGGTAATAATAAGTTATAATAATATAGTTAATTAATAGGTATTAACCTATTAATTCTAGTGTAGTAGCTGCGCAACGGCTGCGCAGCATAACTTTCCTAAGTTAGGCCTATAGCCCTACTTTACTAGCAGATCACGTTAATCTAGCTAGCTAGATAGTTATATAAGTATAGCTAGATACCCTACACCTTATGTTTCTAGTCTTTCTTCTTTAGCTATAGTAACACATATTTAATTATTATAGTTTACCCTACTAAAAGGCTACATATGAAATTACGTGATTCTAAAGGATACTAATAAATAGTTAAATAACCTATAAAATAGTACTTTTAGGGTATTAAACTTTAAGTTTCTTAGATAATTAAGTAATAATTATATATATTAGTTAATTAAAAGATTATATATATACTTAAGTAATATCTTGAATTACTCCCTAGTGTTTATATATAAGTATAAAGGTTAAACTAATTAAAGAGTATAGTTATTAGCTTATCCTCTAAATTATAGAGGCTTAAGTTAGTAACTCCTCCTTCTCTTAGTTACTATACCCTTAGAGAATAAGCCTAGATTTCTTATATAGCTTAGTGGAGAGGTTTTTAATCTCTTATACTATCCTAACACTATAAATATAAAGCTTATTATTTTCTTAGGGTTATATATAATAACCTTAAATATACCCTATTTAATTATTAAGTTAATTTTAAGGTTATCTAACTCCTTATATAGTACTCCTAGCGCTATAATTATATTATTAAGTTAGAGTTTAATAGTAAGTTTAGTATAATTCTTCTCCCTCTATATAAGGAAGGTATCCTTAACCTTTTAAGTTAACTTTTGTATAGTAGTTTTCTAGCCCTTCTTTAGTTATCTCCTCTCCTTAAGTTATTATCAAGGGGTTAGTTATATAACGTTAGCCTTATCTTTATCCCTATTCTAGTCCTTACTATAATAAAGCTTAATATATATTATATGTAAACGTATTAAGCTATTAACTATCTAAACTATAACTATATATCCCCTAATTCTATTAATATTATATAGTCTAGTCTAACCTTCATTTTCTCTTTATATTAAAAACTTACTCTAAATTAGTAGAAAGAGAACTTTCTAAATATTAAGCCTATTCCTTATATTAATTATATAATTAATCCTAACTTCTATATAGATACTTTATAGTGTTTTCTTAGCTTTCTAAATACCTTCTCTCCTTTATATAATATCCTAGGATAGTACTTAGTCTTTTCCTATCTTAGGATATATCTTAAAAATAAGGAGGGTAGTTTAATACTATTAGAATATCGATTAGGTTATGTAGAGAGCCCTAGGGTATTTTAGACTATTAGATTAATAGAGCGCTAATTAGGTTAATTAACTTACTAAGTAGCTACTACTTTAGAAGGTAAACCTTAATTAAAGGGATAGATCTAACTAATTAAAGCGTTAGGATTTACTCCCTTACTTCCCTAGCTTCTATATAAGTAGCTAGCCTAATTAATAACTTTAGTTTAGATCTTTCCTTCCTTAAGCTATAGAAATATACATAAATACCCTTAAGATAAGTTGTTTATAGTAACTTTATAAGACTGTTAGTTTGTTAGCTGGACTGATTAGAGTTAATAGGGTGGATTAGGGTTAACAGTAGCCTAGGCTAAGTAGTTGTATCCACTTAGGTAAGCTGCCCTACTTCAGTAGGCAGCCTACCTGCCTACTTAGCCTGCACCTGCTGTACGCCCCTGCTAGTTATTTCCTTCTTTTGTTAAGCCTAGTTATAACACTAAGAGATTATTATAAGATTTACAGTAATCCCTCTTATTATAATAACTTTAACTAAAATAACCTATAACTTTTCTAACACTAATTAGTGTTTAACCTTACTAAGTTATTTATAGATTAATAAGGAATTATTACTAGAAGAGATAACAGTAAGTAGGCTTTAATCCCCCCTATTAGTGCTAACTAGAGAGAACTAGTATAGGACTTTAATTCCCCCTAGCAAATAACATATCTATTACACTATTATTATTAACTTAAAGGCTTAGATCTAAGGGTATAGTTTAACTACCCCTTATAAGGCCCCCTTTTTATTAGTAATACCCTTATCTAACTTTAACTTTAACTCTTAACCTCTTTATTAACAGTTAAACTACTATAATAACCTTATTTTTCTCTCTTCTTACCTCCTGCTGTTATATAGGAGGCACCCTTAAGATTACCTAACCTACTTCCTGTTACTAGAATTAACCTTTACCCTTCTTCTACTTTTCTCTTTATTAGAATTTTCCTCCTTCCTTTACTTTACAGTTTACTTTAACTAAATAAAATTTTTACCTATACTATTTAGTTTACCTATACTGCTTAGTTTACCTACACTATTTTTAGTTTACCTAAACTATCCTCTAAATAACCTCTCTTTTACTATTTTCTCCCTTTAAAACCTATTATTAATTTATATAGCTCCTATTATAGCAGAAGCTAGGCCCTCTAACTATAAGGAGGCAGGCTCTAACTAAGGCTCTAACTAGGGCTTTTAATAGGGCTCTTAAGGTAGCTAAACCTATATCTTAAGTAGTTATTTTCCTATTAGTAAGAATAGGACTATTAAAATACCTTTAACCTTTCTTTACTATATTACCCCTAAGCTATAGGATACTTCTAACTTCTTGCTAGGTAAGGCTACACTAGTAAGAGTTACTACCTTTATCCTTTAAGTTATTACTAAGTAGGAGATTAAGGGTACTTAAGGGTAATATCTCTAGTGTAACTTTATCTAAGAGTTTAATAGATAGACCTAAGATACTTTCTCCCTTATAAGTAACTTTACTCTTAACTACCTTTAATAATACCTTTACACTACTAGGGTCCTTATCTATATAGGTAGGGATATTCTAAAGGCTAGGGCCCTTAAAGAAGTTCTTTTTTAACCCTCCTTCTAGTATTAGACTAAAGAAGAGTTTAACGCTCTTTATAAGTATAATACTACCTTTATAGGTTATTATATTACCTAGAAGTTTATTAATAAAATTATAAGGCTACCCTTACTAGCTAACCTTACTAGGCTTAAGGAGCAGTCTTAACTTTAATAGCTACTAACCCTAGTAAAGCTAAAGGTTATAACTACTAGCCTAGTAATTATAAGCCTATTAGTCTACTAAGGTAACTTATAATAATAGGGTCCTAATAAGGTTATTTAATCTACACTAAAGATACTAGCTTAACCTTAGTATAAGTAGGAGTAACTTCTAGGTAACTATTACTAGGTCCCTTCTCCTTCCCTAGCGCTACTGCTTTAGCAGACTACCCCTCCTCTCTTCTTAAGTAATCCTGCAGTTTATTACCTAAGCCTCTAGGTGTCTAGACCTTCCCTATAACCTACTCCTACTATTAATTATTATTAATAACAGCCTCCTATTAACCTTAATAGAAACTACCTACCTAGTCACTTAGCAGGCACTTAATAACGCTAGAGCACCCTATAGCAGTAGCACCCTTAGATAAGCTAGGGTAGTTACCCTTATATAGTAAATTAAAGAGGTTACCCTTATATACCTAACTAGGGTAGTTACCCCCCTATAAGAGATAGATATTCTTATAGACCTAATTAAGGTAGTTATACCCTTTTCCCTTTATCTAATTAACCCTCTATAAAGCAGCTAGGTAATCTTACTAAGCTATATTCTAACTTAGATCTAAAATATACTAGTAAGAAGTATAATATCCTTAACGTTAAGCTAGCTACTTTTTACAAGAATTATAAGAACATTAGGATTAAAGAGGATAAGAGGTATTATACTATTACTTTCCCTACTATACTTAAGGGTAAGGTATCTAACTTCTATTATTAATATCTTTATAGTAAGGTAGCTTATACTCTTACTACCCTTATTACTGCTATATAAAGTCACTTTAAGACTAAAGAAACTATCTAAGACTACCTTAATAAGTAGCAGACTATTACCTTCTAATAGATATAGACCTCTAAGGTAGGTAAGGGTAAGACTAAGTATAAGGTTTTTAAGCTACTAATCTCTAAGTTTAACCTTATCTAAAGAGCCCTCCTAGAGGAGTATTAGGGTAATAGGTTTATAAGGTATTAATTAATTACTGCCTGCTGTAGTATCCCTAAGACTAAGCTCTACCTTTATAAGCCCTTATATACCTTAGAAGGTTTATATAGTAACCTTTAGGCAGCTATTACAGCTAAAGAGAATAAGGCTAAGGCTTTATAGCACTTCCTTTATAAGCCTTATTATAGCTATAATTATTATAACCCTTACCTTATATAATACTTTACTAACTATACTTACTATAGTAACAGTAAGGAGAACTAGTATAGTGCTAAGGGTAGTAGCTAGCTAGCTAGCTGCCCTATACCTACTAACAAGAAGTATTATATATACTATAAGTAAGGTTATTATTTAATAAAGTATATATATAAGGAAAGAAGCTAGGCCTTTAATAAATATAGGGCTAATAAGCAGAAGGGGAGAATTAACTAACTAACCTATAGCGCCTTCCTAACTAAATTTAAAGGGAGTAACCCCTATAAGAGTAATAAGGAGATTATTTAAGATCTTGTAATTAACAAAAGTCCTATTAATTAAGTCTTTTATATAAGTTTAATCTATTTTAGTAAGGCTAAACTTAACAGTAAGGTAATTGCTATATAGTTAGCTAATTAATCTTTTTCTTATTACCTAACTAAGGCTAACCTTAATATTAACTAGTATATACAAAAGTTATAGATATCTTTATCCCTGCCTTCCCTAATTAATTTAACAAACCTAAAGCTATTAATAACTCCCCCTTTAACCTTTTACCTTAATTAATACTCCTATAACGTTTTCTAAGGTATTATCCCTAACACTAGTATAGCTAGTTATTTAACAGCTAGTTACCCCTAAGTCCTTACCCTCTAATGTATCTAGAAAACTGCTAAGATTAATACTACTGCTAATAGGGTTAGCGTTTAATTTAGTAATAACCTGCCTATCCTAATAGAGGGTATTGTTACTACCTTTACCCCCCTTAGTCCTATAGAGTTTTATGTAGTCTGCACTAATACCCCTTTTCTCCTTTACCTCTATAATCTTAACTGCCTTAGGATTAAATTTAGGAACCTCTCTAACATCCTCTATAAGGGAGATATCTCTATACCTATAGTATAAAAGTAGGGTTATATATAGCTCCTTCTTAAGCCTAAAGAGACTATAGCTACTAGGAACTATATAACTAACATTAAACTCTACTACCTTTACTATTAATTTAGGCACCCTTTAGTCTATTAACTTTATAAGCTCCTTTATAAAGCTAGCTAAGATATTTATATTAACGCTATTTAGAGATTAACTAAGTTCTGCTACTACTATTAGCTGTATAGTTAAAGCCCTTACTACTTCTACTTTACAATTAAGGGAAGTAAAGATATATCTTTTAACTATAAGGTCCTTATTAACATTATATATCTTAATAGTAACTACCTAGCCCTTTATATTATTAATTCTACTACTACCTTTAATACAGTAAGGTTCTTAAAGGATATAATAGCTAAGGCTATATAGGAAGCTTTATATATCTATTAGATTAATATATACTAGGGTCTACCTAACTAGATTATAGTAGATACTAGTAGGAACTTTACTGCTACTAAGTTTAAGGCTAAAGCTAAGGTAATATCTATTTATATTAAGATTATCCCTATTAAGGCGTATTATAGTATTAGGAAGGTTAAGAGATACTATACTGCCCTGCGCTACATATATAAGATTATCTACAATAAGTACCCTAACCTCCCTTATAAATCAGCCCTCTAGAGCGCTATTAAGTTAGTTAATAATACTACTAGCCCTAATAGCCTTATCCCTATACTCCTTATCTTTAGCGCCTACCTATATATAACTAATAACTCTCCTCTATCCCCTAACATTATTTAACGCACTAAGGCTATCTATAAAGCTATTACTGCTATTACCTACATTTACGCTAAGCGATAAGTAAATAACACCCTTAACACCTATAATAGACTAAATACTATTAACCTTAAGAAAATTACTATTAGATTAGAGGTTTGCATGTAGTAAGAGTATAAGGGATAGACTAGACCCTTTTATCTTCTTAATGTAAAGGGTAAAGACTATATTATAGATATTAATAGCCCCTATACTTTCTAATTAACTAGCATTAAGCCCTTTTATTATAAACCTATTAATAATAATAACCCTAGAGAGGCTATCCCTACTATAGATAAAGATCTCTAAGGGATTACTAGATCTATAGTAGTTATTAAGATCCCTTAGTAGATCTTAGCATCTAGCAGCCCTTTAGTATCTAGTAGCCTCTTAGCACTAGCATCTAGTAACCTCTTAGGTAGAGATAACACTATCTATCTCTTAGAAAGGGAAGCCTCTAATTAGATTGCTAGATCTACAGTAGTCGTTAAGATCCCTTAGCAGATCTTAGCATCTAGCAGCCCTTTAGTATCTAGCAGCCTCTTAGCACTAGCATCTAGTAACCTCTTAGGTAGAGATAACACTATCTATCTCTTAGAAAGAGAAGCCTCTAATTAGCTGCTTACTAAGAAGCTCTATACTAAGGGCATTATTATAGAGGCTAGCGCCTCTTTTAAGTCCTTTACTATAAAAGAGGTAACTACCCTAATTAATTAAGGGGTAGTTACCTTTATCCCTTATAATAAGGAAAAACACTAGGGTATCTATATCTTTAAGTTATAGATAATTAATAAAATTAAAAATAAGATAACTAATATACCTTTTAAGAAATCCTAGTTAGTTATTTAGGGATATACTAATAATAGTAAGATAGCTATCCTAATACAGTCTCTAACTATTTAGAGATTAAGCTAATGTCTAATTATTGCTATTACACCCTCCCTCCTTAGCTGCAAGGGCTTTATCCTAATCCTTTAAGATATTATGCAGGTATATATACAATTAGCCTCTAAGTTAAATTAAACTATCCTTACATACCTGCCTATTTAGATCTAGGACTAATACCCCCCTAGAACAATTATAGAGATTATAAGACCCTTATATAGGATTACAGAAGCTAGCACCTATTAGTAGATTACCTATAGTAATTACTATAAGGTAAAGCTTAGGATAGTAACTACTGTATATAACCTATACTTACTACTAACCTCTACAGCTAATAAAAACTTTAGCCTTATTAGTATGCAGACTAATAACACTATTACCCTTAGTAACGCTACCTTTAATAAGATAGAGGAGAAGGAGCTTACTAAGGCTAGTCTTCTTGCTAAGCTAAAGGAGTACCTCTCTACCTCTAACCCTTTAATGTTTAATAGCAGTGTTATTACTATTAATAACAGTAGTATTATTACCCTTAAGCAAAAGGGCTAGGGCACTAAGATTAAACTTATAGATATAGCCTCTAATTTAGCTACTGCTAAATACATCTAGTAATATATATATAGTATGTATATCTCCTCTATATACTAACTAAAAGCTGCTTTTAACTTCTCTATAGCTACTTAACACTAATAACCTACTTAGAAGGATATTAAGGCCTTAAACAAGCGCCTTAAGTAGTAGATAGATTTACTAGACTGCAGCCTTTAATATATACTACTTAACCTAGCTAGGCTAAAAGTCTTTATCTTTATTAATAGGTCCTTTATAAACAATATAGACCTATTATCTTAAATTAGGTTTATTATCCTACTAGCTAATAAGACTCTTAGTAAGGCCTAAGATAACTTTACTATTACTAGGAATGTTATTTACTATAGTTCTATAAAGTTAAAAAGAGTTACCTAAAGTATACTTACTTTAGAAGTCTATAGAATAGTCTCTAGTATAGATATAGCTATTACTATCTCTACTACTATTATAATAGTTATAAGCAAGCTAGGAATACTTCCTCCTACTACTATAGTCTACACTAATTTATACTTACTGTATAAGTGCCTTATTAAGCTTAGGACTACCTAGGAAAAACGCCTTATAATTAACATAATAGTATTACAACAATTATATAAATACTACAAGCTTACTAAGATTTAATAGATTAATAGCAAAGATAACCTAGCTAATATAATAATAAAGGTAAACCTAAACGCTACCCTTAAGAAGCTAATTAATAAGAATACCCTTACTATTTGCATAGAAAGATAGGTTAACTAGGCTTAAAGCTATAATTAAGTATATAAAGCCTAAGGGTAGGAGGATAAGGGATAAACATTATAAAAGAGTATAGGGTTAATAGGGTAGACAGAAGAGAAGCAGAAAATCGTTAAATAAGTATATATACCTCTAAAGCTTTAGCTAAGGAGAAACGCCTATAATTATAATATAGTTAGCCTACCCTATCCCTTGCTAGCAACTGTATAGCCTAAGGATACAGTATATGTAGAGGAAATAGGGGAATTAGAGGAAGCTAGGAGTTATATAGCCTATTACAGACTTACAAAAGTATTATACTTTTTCTTTTATTATAGATTTAAATAATTTAGGCTAAGCTAACAAACTTAGCCTCTTACTACAAAAAGAGAGTATATCTAGTGTTAGTTTGTTAGCTAGACTAATTAGAGTTAATAGGGTAGATTAGGGTTAATAGTAGCCTAGGCTAAGTAGTTATATCTACTTAGGTAAGCTACCCTACTTTAGTAGGCAGCCTACCTACCTACTTAGCCTACGCCTACTGCATACCCCTACTAGTTATTTCCTTCTTTCATTAAGCCTAGTCATAACACTAAGAGATTATCACAAGATTTACAGTAATCCCTCTTATTGTAATAACTTTAACTAAAATAACCTATAACTTTTCTAACAGAGACCTATAAATCTAATACTAATTAGTAGTTAACTTTATAAGTTACTACTTACTTACTAAACTATAGATTAGTAAGGTTATTATAGATAAAGTAGATTATTAATTTCGTTTTATTTATAAGCCTAAGATAAATAATTCTATACTAATAAAGTTATTACTAGATTAGGTTAGTATAAGCTTACTAGATCTTATAATAACCTTAATCTTAAGTGTTAATTTATTAGCTAGACCTATTAGAGATAAGGGTAGATTTTAAGGTTAATAGTAGCTTAAGCTAGGTAGTAGGAGCTACCCTACTTTAGCAGCCTACTTAGTATACGCTTACTATGTAGCCCTTACTTATTTTCCTTCCTTTCTCTATAGCTTAGTTACCTACTAAAGAATCGTTTATCTACATAAAATTACGCCTATAAACAGCTTTACTATTAATATCTTTTCTAAACCTATAATTAATTCTAATGCTAATAAGGATGCTAAGAGTAACCCTAAGTATACCTACTAACCTCCCTAACCTAAGGAAGCACTATTATATAGAATATTAAAGCTAGACTTAAAGAATATTATTACTACCTACTATAGTATTAAAGTCTATACTAATAATATAGAGTTTATAGAGAGGATAAAGCAAATACTTAATTAGTATAATATTTACTATAATAGAGGGGTAATACCTATACCTAATAAGGAGAAGATATAAGTTAACCTTATTAATAGATAGTAGAACTAGAAATAGAATATTAAGATTTTTCTACTAGGATTATAAGATAGGGAATTCCTTAATAAGTAGATAGAGTTACACTATAAGGTAGGGAAAGCTAGCTAGTAGCAGTAACTAGTAGCTATTATATACCCCCTATTTATAGTATAAACCTATAAAGAGGATAGGTTAAAAAATAAGGGGAGAGTAGTTATTAATATAAGGCTACTTAATAAATAGGTATTACTATATATTTACCTTTTACCTAACTAGGAGGATATTATAGGGTCTCTTAAAGGTAAGAAAAAGATAATAGTTTTTAATATATTAGGGTTCTTTTACTAGCTAGGAGTATATCCCCTATATTAAGACTATATAGTTATAATAAGCCCCTAAGGGCTTAAGTACTCTAATATTACCTTTATAGGGTTTAAGAACTCTCCTACTTATACCTAGTAATTTATAAACTACTTTCTTTTTAAGTTTTAATATTTTATCTATATATATATTAATAATATTATAATCTTTAGTAACTATAAGGAGGAATACCTTTAGTATATAGAGGAAGTCCTAAAGATCTTTAATAAGTATTATATCTATATTAACGCTAAGAAGTCTTTTATAGCCTTTAAGGAAGTAAAGCTTCTTAGCTATATAGTTAATAGTAATAGGATTTATAAGATAGAGGATAGAATCTAAGCCTTCTAGAAGCTCTAGTTCCCTAAAAGCCTCTAAGATCTTAAGATATATCTTAGGATAGGTAGCTAGCTCTAAGGGGGAATACCTTAGTTTAATATAATTACTATACTACTAAATAATAGGAAGATAAAGCTTATAGCCTAGTTATATAAGGATAAGGTAATTAAGCTAGGTATATCCTAATAAGTAAGAGCTAAGGTTATAGCTAAGGAGATATTTAACCTTATGCCTAAGGAACTTAACGCCTAAAAGATACTATAGGAGAAACTCTATAACTAAGCTATAAAATACTACTATAACCTAGAGAAACCCCTCTTCTTTAAGATTAATGTATATATTAGTAGATTTAGATTAATAGTCTTCTAGCTAGATTATAACTAAGATAGAGAGAAGATACTTAAGATAGATATACCTACTAAGTATATTTAACCTATCCTATTCTTATTAAGAATAATAACTATAGTAGAAAAATAGTATAGTACTACTAAAGCTAAAGTTATAGCTATTATATAGGTAGTAAAGAAGCTCTAAAAGTTAGTATAATCTAACTAATATAAGGTTAAAATTATAACTATACTGCTGCTAAAGGTATTATTACCTATATATTACTATATATAATAGACCTTAATAAGGCTAACCTAAAGCTTATAAATACTATAAATTACCTATTATAGTTTTATCTTAAGATTTTCTATATCCCTAGGAAACTTAACGTTATACTAGACATAGTCTCCTAGCTACTAGTTATATATCTAGACCTTTCTAATTATTTTCTAACTAAGGATAAATTAGCTAATATTAAGGAGGAGTAAGGGGATATTACTATAATAGCGTAGACTATTTTAGATAAGGTTCTATAGGTAGGGAAGGCTACTATAATAGTAGTAAAGCTTACTAAGGAGATAGTAAATAAGATTATAGAAAGATATAACTATAATAAGAGGATATATCTTATCTAATAACTAGTATATAGGGCTATTAAGAGTAAATAAGCCTATATAACACCTAACTAAGCTATAGTAGAGAAACGCCTACTAAAGGAGAAGTAATATATCTCTTAAGTAGTAGTCCTCCTATAGGAAATTAATAAAAGGGGATTACTCTTTTATATAGGTTTAGATAGCGTAAGATAACTATATATTCCCTAGCCTATAGTTAATAGAATACTATAGCTTATATATAATAAGAAATTTTACTTTAGAGCTAATTAAATACTTATAGAGTTAGATAGATTTTACTTCTATAGAAAGCAGAAGCTAGTCTAGTAATATATAATATACTACCTAGCTTACTATAAGGTCTAGACTAATTACTAAAAGGTAGTAAGATCCCTCTAGCTAATTGTAATACCTAGCCTCCTATTTAATATAATCTTAATAGATTTTATTATAGATATACTAGAAGTCTTAAGTATAGGTTCTTTCTAGGTAGTACCTAGCTTTAATATATTTAACTACCTACTAATAGTAACCTATAAGTTTAGTAAGAAAGTCTTACTAATTCTTAGTAATACTAAATATAAGGCTTATTACTAAGCTAAAGTACTTCTCTATATATTATTATTATATAATTAGGGACTCCTAAGTAAGATTATTAATAATAAGGACCTAAAATTTATCTCTATAGTATAGTTAGTAATATTTAACATACTTAAGGTAAGATTACTTATCTCTATAGCGTATTACCCCTAAATAGATAGCTAAAGTAAATAGATAAACTAAATAGTAGAGATTACTATCTATTTTTATATATATATAAACCTTAATATCCTATAGATAGAGATTCTCCCTATACTATAATACTTACTTAATAACTTACTTACTATAACTATTAGTAGGTCCCTAAATAAACTAGTCTTTAGATTTTACCTTAAGATAGTACTTTAGTATATTAGTAGTAAAGATATTCCTTAGGAGTCTATTAATATACTTTAGAAAATATACTAATAAGAGGCTATTACCCTAATTAATATAGCTAGGATTATCTATAAGGAATAGTATAATAATAAGTACTACTTAGTTAAACTTTCTATTAGAGATAAGGCATACCTCTACCTTAGAAAGAGGTACTTACTTCTAAGAAAACTAAAAAGGAAGTAGTCTCTATAGAGAGCTAGACTATTTATAGTTACTAGGGTTATAAGCCTAGGGGCCTATAAAATTAACCTACTACCCTATTAGTAGGTATACCTTATTATCTCTAATACTTAGCTCTAGAAGGTACCTATAGGAGATAACCCCTTTAGTAGAGAGGAGACACCCCTAGAGCTAGTAAAGGTTAATAGGATAGAGGAATATAAGGTAGAATATATTATAGATAAATAGGTTACCTAGAGGAAGAAGAGACTATTAGTTAAGTATCTTATAAAGTAGAAAGGGTACTAAGCTTTATTAAATATATAGGAGCTATATAAGAATCTCTAGCCTAATATAGGGGATATTATTAGTAAGTATAAGAAATAATACCCTATAGATTAGAAGAAAGAGGAGGAGAAATAGAAAGGAAGGAAGTTAGTTAACCTAATTCCCCTATTACTATACTTAGTAAGTGCTAAGTAGCTATTAACTAGTAATAAGTAGGTAAATTACTACTATATATTAGTATAGATACCCTTAATTATAGTATTATTATAACGCTAGGCTAACTATTTAATAAGGGCCTATAAAAAGATATTTCCTTTCTCTATTTCTAGATTTTATTTTCTACTTTATAATAAAGATCTTAATAATTATAAGGGGGTTATTTATAGATAACTAAGGCCTATAAAGGAGGAAGGGGTAATATATTAAACTTATACCTTCCTTATTGTTTATAATATAATAGGCCTATTTAGATACCCTTAGTAACTAGATAGTATTTTAACTTACTATTACCTATAATAAATATTTCCTCTTTTTCTCCTCTAGTAGACTATTAATAACTTTAACCCTTATAAATAACTTTACTTTCTTAATTAATTTTTTTCCTCTTTCCTATTATCTATTCCTATCTATAAGTTATTATATAACTATATAGAGTAACTATACCCCTATACTATTAACTAACTCCTACTACTTAGATAGTACTCCTCTATATACCTTCCCTATCTTATTCTCTACTCTCCTTCCCTATTAATTCTACTAGTAACTTTAATAAGACTACCTTTAATTTTAATTAATTTATTATAGACTCTACTAATACTACCCTATAGTAGTAGTAGTAGTAGTAATAGTACTTACTCTCTTCTCTAGCTAGTATTATCTAGAATATACTCCCTAACGCTATAGTAGGGTAATTTAATAATAATAATATATCCCTTAATATAAAGCATTTTAAGGTTAAGTCCCTAGCTAAAGATACTAGCGCTACTAACGCTAAAGGTAGTAAGGAGGAGGAGATCTTTAAGGGATTAGATACCTCTACTATCTCTAATAGTAAGATTATTATACTATATAGTATTTACTAAGCACTAACCCTAGAATAAGAAGACTTCTAGGTAATAGTAAGAATTAATAGCTAATTAGTAAAAAATACTAATAGATATATATACTAAGCTAGTAAGAATATTCCTTCTTTAAGTACCTCTTTCTTATTTTACCCTAAGAGTATAAAGAAACCTATAGCTATTACTAGCTACTATAAGAGTATTAAGCTATATACCCTAAGTAAAGAGGCTAAGGATCTAGCTATTCTTTCCTATACTAAAGCCCTCTATTATATTAAGGAGGTATTTACTAGCTACCCTAATACTACCCTTAAGAAGGAGACTACCCTCTAGGTAGATAGATTTTATAAGTATTATAAGAAGGAGTATAGCCTTATAGTATACCTATCCCTAATATTAGACCCCTACTTTTACTATATTACCTCTACTATAAATAAAGTACTTAAGTACCTTACTAAAAATATTCTATAGTTAGAGTACCTCCTTAGCTAAGCAGCCTTTATTAGGTCTACCTTCCTTTACTAGGTAGGTATATATAGTACTAAGGTTCTTAGTATACTAATTAAGATTTAGTGCCTTAACCTTATCTCTATCTTAGAGATTAAATATACTAATATAATATTATTATAGATAAATACTATTACTAACCTCTATAATAAGGTTATAGATACCTAAAGTAATATTATTAAGGTTAAGGATATTACTATTAAGGTAGCTAAGTATACTATAGACATAAAGAGTAGTATAGAGGATATAGAGGAGTACTTTAATATTATAAGCACTAATCTATATAATAAGGGTAAGGTAATAAAGGAGGCTAAGGCTAGAGTAGTAGTACTTAAGGTAAAGGTAATAAAATACTATACCTATATAGCCTAGCTTAAAAAGAAGGCTAATAATCTCTCTACCCTTACTAAGTTTAAGAGTAAGGACTTTAAGGCCCTTATTAATAAGGTTAATACTCTTACTACTACCTATACTACTAATATTACCTCTACTAAGATACCTACCCTAACTATATACCCCTACTAAACTAGCGCTAAGTAGGTAGTAACTAAGCTACCTAAGCAGGCTAGACCCCTACTAGCTAAGAAGGTATAGTATACTATTAATAAGGATAATAAATAGAAATATAGAGTAGAGGGGATTATATATAGATATATTAAGAAGGTTACTAGTATAAAGATAGGCTAGTATATAGTAGTTAGAATTATTTAAGGTATTCCTAATTAGGATAATTATTTTTTATTTATTTAGAAGGTACTTATTATACTTAGAAAGTATATATAGTAGTACCTAACTGCTAGCAGGTATATGTCTACCTACCTATAGAGTATATAGTCTCCTATATTATAAACCTTCTCCTAGAAGGTTTAACTATAAAGAGATATACTTAATTATACCTATCTTTACACTTACTTTTACTTTTGCCTTTTGCTTTTGCTTTACTTTACTTACATCCTGCTTCCTTATACCTATCTTAGGTATAAGTTAGTAGCCTACCTACTAGCCTTTAGCTAGCTTACTGTAAAGCTACTCTCTATAGCCTATATTACCTATAATCCTATAATAGGCTTACAGGAGGACTGTGTTAAGAAGGCTATATAGCCTACTTTTTACCCTGCAGTATATAACGATATAACGTAAGACAGCAGCAGTATAGCTCCCTATGTTTTTTTACCTGTAAACACTATAAAAATCAACATTCTACTCTATATAATTATGTCTTTATATAATTCTAATAATTTAAACGCCTCTAGGGCCTCTAGGGCCTCTAGCTAGAGCTATATTAAAGTAGAGGTTTACCTAGATAACCTTACTGCTACCTACACCTAACAGTGCCTGCTAGAGTAGTATAATAATAGCACTATTTAGCCTAATAAGCCTCCTAAATCTAGGCTACCTAGTACCTTTATACCCCTTAAAGTGCTAGCCTAAGCCCTAAAGGTATTAGCGCTACTAGAGTCTCTAGTTAACCTATTTCTCTAATTTATGCCTAAAAGCCTTATTAAGTAGTAGGTCTATTAGATAAATACTAGACTACCTATTAGCCCTAAATAGAAATACTCTTAGATATCTTTATAGTAAGAGACCTCTATTAGTAAGATTTATGTCTTCTTAGTAATTCTTATTTATATAGGAATTTACCCTAGATTTTAATTTAAGAGATATTAGTCTTATAAGGTAATAGCACTTAGTGCTACTTTTGCATTTACCTAATATATATCCTAGAACTACTTTAAAATACTCTACTGTTAGATCTATATATTTAGCCTTTCTAAACTACCCTCTAGCCTAGGCTAGCTTCCTAACGTATACTAGAAGGTTAACTAATAGTTAGCCTATATTTAAGAAACTAAAGACTCCTTCTTTATAGCTAGATCTAATCTTACTGTTAATAAGGCTATAGTCTAATTTATAGGCTAGGCCTATAAGAAAATAATAATCCTAATAAAGCTAATCCTAACTAGCTTTAAGGTATAGGTACTTGTTAAAAGTGATAGGGATTAAGGTTATGCGTTAATTATGCGTATATTAAGTATGTTATGTGTGTAACTATTACAGCGCAGCTAGGCTGCTTAGCAAGCCTTTTAGAACCCCTTTCTTAGGTGCCTAAGGCTACTAGAAAAGCCTATTACTTAGGTCTAAGCCTATAACAATTACTCCTATATTTACCTAAGTAGCTAGGCTATACTAGACTAAATATAACTAATCTCTGTAGCGCCCTTTAGGCGTAGCGCCCTCTATACATATACTTTAATTTTAATATACTCTTTTAGGGAAAGGCTTCTTACTAGCCCTTATAATCTAATATTATAAAGGGTAGAACGCCTGTATACTGTAAATATCCTTTCCTACCCTTATAAGCGTATATAGGGTGCTTAGGCGTGTAGGAGATTATAAGTCTCCTCTATAGCCTATACATTATCCTTTACTATTAGCGCTTCTAGGTATATTTTATCTTTAGTAAGCTCTTTCTTATAATTACGCTTAAGGACCTCCTTCTTATTAGTTATATTAAGCTGCTAAAGGAAAGTCTTATACTTTAGGCTGTTAAGAGCCTTTATAAGTCTATCTACTATAAGCTTAGCTAATAAAGTATATAAGATATCAATATATCCCTTAGTGACTTCTTAATATATTTAGTAAGTATAAATATTAATATAGTATAGCTTTATTTAGAGCTTTAAGAGCTCCTTTATTACTAGGCTAACTATCTAGACGTTATTATATTAAATTATTATTCTTAGGAGCTACTAGGGTAAGCCTATAGTATATATTGCTATATATACTTTTCTAAAGGGTAATTAAACTTAAAGTTATATAATTAATTAGCTTATAAAAATAGCTTCCTTAGTAGCTTATAAAAGAGCTAAGAGCTTAGCCTTAGTAGTTAAAGTAGTAACTGTATCCTGCTTGTTAGCATACTAGGTAACTATACCTCTAAAAAGCTTTATTATAAAGGCCTATAAGCTCTTCTAATTTACTAAGTTATCTATAAAGCTTATATTAGACACTACCTTAAGTGCGTTATCTATACTGCTAGGCTTAGCGCTATAGTAAAGGTAGAGGTATTACGTCTTATAGAGGTATTATACCTGGGTGACGCAGTGGTATGTGTCTGGCAGCGTCTGTGCGCTTTTAAGCGACAGATAGTTAGTTTAATTCTAACTGCAGGAACGCCTTTTACAGTAGTCTAATTAGTTACTAGGTACCTACTGCAAATAGAGCCCTAGGCCCTACATGCATAATAGGGCCCTAACAACAGTGTAACAAACAATATATTAAGTTAATGTATAGTGTAAATATTATGTATTTAGTTAGATAAAGATAAGCTACTATATAGTGTTAAATGTAAGGGGTTTTCTCCTAAGGAAGAATAGGTTTTCCCTTTATATATATATAGATTAGATTAGTATTATATACCTAGTATAGTGTAGGGCCCTCTGCCTTATGTAGCGATATATAAAAGTTAATTCTCTATAGAGGTATTGTAATATATAGTCTACTGCTTTCTAGTAGGCGTTACCTAGGTTCTAATTAAATCTTATAAGCCTACTAGCTATAAAAGCAATATCTAGATATATTATTATAGTAGCGTAAAGGATTATACTAACCTTCTGTTAGTATAGGGTTATATTACCTAGGCATACATTTCCTATATATAGGAGTAGCTTAGCCTTTACTATAAGTATATACTTATAGTCTTTACCTTCTAATAAGTCTATATATATAGGAAGTAGCTTTATAGCCTTCTCTATATATACAGCCTATAAGAGCTAAAGGCAGCGTATTTTCTAATTATATAAGATCTTAAGGCTTAGGAACTATTAGAGCTCTTAGCTACCCTTAAGGTAGTATTTTACTTAAAGGGAACTTATCTTATATATTACTATAGGCTTATAGTTATCTAGGAATACTAATATACAGTTATTAATATAGAAGAAGAAGGTTACCTTATCCTTTTGCTAATAGTAATCCTCTCCTGTAATGTATTTAAATCCTTATTTAATTAAGCCTTTCTTAAAGTGCTTTTACTATAGTAGGGGAGATTAGCGTAGCCTATAGAGGGCTTTTTGTAGGCGTATAATAATACCTTTCTTACAGTAGCCTAGGGGAAGCTCTATATAAATCTCCTTATTAATATTAGTATAGATAAAAGCGTTTACTACATTATATTAGAGTAGGTTTAAATTAAACTAGGTAGCTAAGGCTATTAGTATTTAGAATAATATACCTACTAGTATTACAGTATAGATATCTTATATATCTTTTACCTATTAGTTACCTTATATTATAAGCCTTACCTTTATCTTCATAAGGCGCTTATACTTATTAAGCTTATAGGTATATACCTAAATATATCTAAGAATTTAATTATTACTAGCAGAGCACTTAAAAACCTCCCTCTATAACTTTAATGTCTTATAGCTATAGAGGTAGCTTTATTTAGCCTTTAAGAATTTATTTCTAAAGGGGTAGTTTACTAGCTAACTATATAATATTAGAAGGGGAGGTAGTTACTTTTAGTAGGTGCCTAAGGCGCTACATACCTTATAAGCCTATTTCTAGCCTACTCCCCCTTAACCTATATAGGGCTATATACTAGCTTTATTTAAGCCTTAGCCTAAGTATACTTTTAGATCTAATAGTTATATATACTATAGATCTATACTTACCTATAGAAATAGGTAATTAGTCTATACTATTAAGGTATAAATACTATCTAGTTATTCTTATGTAGCCTTAGGTTTATAGTACGTTTAGCCTATAAGAAATACAGCCTTAAAGGACTCTTAAAGCAGCCTTTATATAGGAATTAGAGTCTTAAGGTCTTTAAGCAGTTAAGATTATTCTTACCCCTTTACGCTTAGTATAGCTATAAGCGTATTAAAGAAGGTTACCTTTAGTAGTAGTATTACTAGTAGCGTTATTAAGGTAAATTATGCTTTAGTATATAAGGGTAGGTCTTTATAGCTATAGAGGCTAGTAGGTATACCTATTACTTTATAACTGTAAAGGGCTAGGCCTCTTACCCCTTAAGATTTACAGTTATAAAGGGTAGCTTCTACCCCTTTAGTATACTTAGTATATTCTTTAATCTTATCTACCTCTTTATCTACAGTATATATAAAGGCATATTTATCTTCTTCTTAGTGTATAAGACGCTTAATTATAGAGGCTATTTCCTATAAGGTAGATTTATATACATTATTAGCTAATTTTATAATATTACTATTAAAGGTTATCTTTTTATTAAAAATAGTGTCTTATATAGTAAAGACTTTACTGTAAGTTAGACTCTATATTTAATAGGAGTTACTAGAAGTATAGCCTATAAGAAAACCTATCTAGGCTTATAGGGCTAGGTACTAACGTTAATTCCTATAGAGCTAAGCGTCTGCTATAAGTATATACGCTTTATAACTATATATATATAAGTAAGAGAGGTCTAGGTATACGTATAGTGCCTTATTGTCTCCCTAGAAGTATTTATACTACAGTTAGTATAAGGTTTTCTAGCCTTATAAGGCTTATAGTATATAGTTATAAAGGTAGGTAGACGCTATATATACTTCTAGCTAGAGGATATCTAGTAGGTATATATTAATTACTATACTATATACCCTTTATTTAATAATTATAGTAATGCGCTTAGCTACTCTATTCTAGGCTTATGTATTTAGTACGCTAGCCTTAAGCTAAACCCTATATACTTTAAGTATAGTAATAACATTAGGGTAGTATATAAGCTTATTATTAGTCTCTAAGCTCTTAACTTAGCAGTTATAATAGACTTTTAAGAAGGTTAAGAAGTCTATAAGTATAGTTAGCAGTACCTTAGTAGTCCTTTAGCGTAGGTAAAAGTCCTATATATAACCTATACTACAGTTAGAAATAACTATATAAGATATATACCTTATATAACTAACTTTAAGATTATAAAAATTAACTATAAGTCTATTACCTAGTTTAGCTAGAGAAGCTAATTCTTATAGGGCTTACCTAGGAAGGCAGTAGGCTTTTAACTTTATGTAGGCCTTACAGTTAATTAAGTATATAGGTAGGCCTATAGTGCCTTTAAGATATACTCTATAAGCTATATTTATAATCTACTTAAGTGTCTTAGGGCTTAGGTAGCTAAGTCTCTAGTACTATATTGTAAGGTTACCTATAATAGGCTTCCTATATATAGCTGTTATATATTAATTTCTCCTGTGTAGTAGGGGTGCTTTGTCTGCGCTTATAGTAGGAAGTAGTACTATTATAGCTAAAGTAGCCTCCTCCTTAAAGGGCTTATAGTTAAGTACCTACTAGTAGTAAATCTTATTAAGGTAGGCTATAAAAGACTAGTCTACCTATTAAAGGTAATTATTACTAGGGCTAGTATCTTACTAAAGGCTATACTAGTATAGCTTTTAAAAGGCTACTAAGTTTATAGTAAGCCTAGGGTAAAGGGTAATATTATATTAAAGAACGCTAATTTAACTAGCGTAGAACCTGTTAGATCTAGCAGTTAAGATTAGTTACATAATATAAAAAAAAACAGTAGTAAATGGCCTAATACAAGCACTATACCCTATTCTTATACTATTAACTTAGTATAGTAGCTTGTTTTAAAAACATACTATACTATAGGATTAGTGTAGTCTTTACTTAATACTAGATTAACTTACTAGAAATGCCTTTACTATTAAGGTCTATACCTTTAAGGTTAAGAACTCTAAACTATTAAGGTTAAACCTTAAGGAGTAGACTTTTTAGGTATATAGAGTTAGTAATAATAGAATCTCCTAGGATTCTCCTATTAACTATACCTAACCCTATAAAGACTACAATCTAGATAAATCCTATATAAAACTAAAGTAACTAAGTTAAATACTACTTAACTATAACTTTAATTAATATAAGCAACCCCTTTAACCTAGTAGTACCTCCTAACTATAACCCCTTAAAGGTTGTAAATTAATTTATAGTAGCTTAAATATATAATATTATTAATTAATATAGAGGGTAATTAATCTATAGTATTATTGCTATTAATGCCTATATAAATAATTATATAGTAATTAATATAGTAAGCGTTAGGCTAGTGATTCTCCTTCTTAACAGCCTAGCAGCTAATGTAGATTAGATTATTAAGATAAGGTATACCCTGCAGTAGAGGCTCTCCTACTTTGTTAGTAGGATAGCTTAGAAGCAGAGGGATAGGGAAAGGATTTTAAGGATAAAGAGGTACTTAGGCTAGCTCTAGGCAGTGATCTGCGCTATCTAGTAGGTGCAGTATAATTAAGGGATAGAAGTAGAGATGTTATTAGAAGCTTGTTAGTTAGAAACTTAATGCAATTGTTATACTTAATACCTGTTACTAAATCCTAGAAATAAAACACGTTTATATAATACATGGCTTAGAAGGGTAAAGGGTAATATTATATAAGGTAAGCTTTATAATACTACCTCTATACCTATAGAGCTTAATCTCTACTATACTATATACGTTAATAGGTAGTTACTGTAAGCTAGCCTAGAGGAAATTGCTAATAGGGGCTACTCTTAGCGTCTTAAACTAAGTAATATTATTAAATATATAAATAGTTAAGCCTAAATTAAGTATTACTAACCCTATAAAGTAATACCTACTTTTAGTAGTATAAAAGGATGCTAGTTTAGTTTACCCTTAGTATCTACTATATAGTTAGTTATTCTTAGTTTTATTAGCCTATACCTACTGTAGTTACTCTATAAGCTTAGGTTTACCTTTAAGGTATATATTAATTATCTTCTTAAGTATAGTATTAAGGTAGTACCCTTCTAGAAGCCTATAAGGTAGGGTATACTAGTAGCTAGCTATATAGTAGCCTTAGCCCTAGTATAACTAGCAGCTAGAGCGCTTTAGAGATAGTACCTCTACTGCATTTATACTAGACCTCTTACGCTTAGGAAGTATGCTTTACTTACGTAAGGTAACTGTTACCTTAGTTAACAATAGGGTTAACTGCTTATAGGTTACGCTTAGCTTATGTAATTATATCTGCTAGCAGCCTCTACGCCTACAGCCTTAGCTATAGGCTATACTCTAAGTATAGTTATTATTATCTTTATTATTTCCTATATTAGTTAAGCTAAAAGCTTTATACCTTACTTACTGCTTAGTAGGTATTTTACTTAGGTTATCTATAGTACTTTAAATCTTACTTATTATTATAGAGATTATAAGGTCCTCTTTCTTAGTATCCTTTTTAGCTTATTAATAGAAGGTATATACCTATTAGGATAGGTAGCTATTTAAAAGCAGCTTAATAATATCCTTAAGCTAGTACTGTAGGTGTTATATATATAGGATATTATTAGCCTTTATGTAATAAAAGGCTTCTTCCTACTTAAGAAGCTATTTCTTAAGCTCCTTTATATTTAAAAGGTAGTTATTAAGGCCTTCCTAGAGGGTCTTTTTATACTTTATCTATACCTTATTATACTTCTCTTTAGGGTGCTCTAAAATGCAGTTCTTAAGCTCCTTTACTTACTTATTAAGGTAGTTATTAGGGTTATAATAGTACTTTAAGAGCTCTTTACTAATAGTATCTCTAAACTAGTTCTATAATAATATATACTTTTATATATATATCTTATACTCTTTTAATTTATTATTATATTTAGCCTTACGCTCCTTATATAGGAGAAGGTTACTTTAAGAGAGCTTATAAAAGCCTTAAGTATATAAGTCTTTAGGTGTAGTGCTTAGAGGTAGGTTACCTTAGTTTACTGTTAGTAGAGGAGGGGTTATAAGCTAAGCTCCTTATACCCCTTAAGCGCCTTAGGCGCTTAGTAAGGCTAATCCTAAGTATGTAACTTAGTACCTTAAATAGTTATAGGGCTTAGGGTGTATAGGGTATATAATAAGGTTTTTAATAGTCTTATAGGGTGTATAAGAGTTACCTTTTAATAGGTTAATTACTTTCTAGAGGTTATATATCTAGGATTTAGCCTTTATCTATTTAAACTAAATAGTCTAATTAGAGGAGGTTTTTAAGGTAATTTTTACCTTATTAGATATCTTACTTAAATTAAGCTTATAGGAATTACTTTACTAAGCTTATTATAGTTAATTTCTAGGTATATAAGACTCTTAATTATTAAAAGTAATAGGGATTAAGGTTATATATTAATTATATGTATATTAAGTATGTTATGTATATAACTATTACAGTATAGCTAGGCTGCTTAGCAAGCCTTTTAGAACCCCTTTCTTAGGTGCCTAAGGCTACTAGAAAAGCCTGTTACCTAGGTCTAAGCCTGTGACAATTACTCCTGTATTCGCCTAAGCAGCTAGGCTGCACTAGACTAAATATAACTGATCTCTGCAGCGCCCTTCAGGCGCAGCGCCCTCTATGCGTATACCTTAATTTCAACAGTACTTACCTAATTAGAGTACTGCCTCTAGTAGCTCTAGTATATCTATAGAAAGGGCCTATATAGGCTTATCCTATAGGCCTATCTAGCCTATGTAGCTAAAGATAACTTAACAGTTTAGGAGGCCTACCTAACGCTAACGTAGTAGGTTATAACAACCTTAATTAGCCTAATCTAGCTAGTGCTATATTATCTATTTCTAGATAACCTCTTCTCCTCTATCTAGCTTTTTTAAGCCCTCTAGAAGCTAGGATTTAGAGCTTTTAGTACCTACTAAAGAAACAGTAGAATAGATATAGCCCTTATTACTAAGAGGAACTCTAAAGGTAGAGGTATCCCTTAGGGAGTAATTTACTCTATTCTAATATCTAATAGGCTAGTATATATAATAAAACCTCTTTTCTATTAGTAACCCTTACTAATAAGTTTCTACTAGTATAGGTTAACTAGTTTAGTTAGAAGGATAATACCTTTATACTCTTCCTTATAACTATCTTCTATACCTCTCTAGAGGATACTATTATCTAGTGCTAGCGCTAGCCTACTAGTAAAACAGCGACTAAGTAGGCTGCCTAGGCAGTCTTTAGCTCTAATACCTAGAAAGATCTACCTATACTAGAGGTAATTAACTAGTATAACTACTAAATAAACAGCATTAATATTAGTAATTAGATAAGGTTCTATTATTAATATAACTACTCTATTTATTAAGGGGGCTAGTAGGTACTTACCTAGGAGTTCCTCCTTTAAGTTATACTTATAAATAGCTTTATTCTATAAGACTTAGGTAACTTAGCCTAGCCTTCTATTAAAAACTAATACCTATAGTAAGAGGAAGTTACCACTTAGCTTATTTAATAATTTAGAGTATAAGCAGAAGGTTAATAAAGAGTAAGACCTTAAGAACCTTTAGATAAGAAGAATATCTTTATTCTAAAGAAGGACTATATAGAGGGGATATAAGGTAAAGTATTACCTTATGTCTATTACAGTAGGGTAAGAGCCTAGGATTATAGGGCTACCTTTGCTGCAGTAGATATAAATAGCGTTAATTTGCAGCAGCAGCTGCTGTAGAAACTAATACGCTATAGTTACCTTACTTATAATATAGCCCTTTGTAAAGGGGGGGATTGCTAGTACTTTTAGCATAGTGAGAAATAGGTGTAAAATAGAAGTACAGTACATCTAAGCGGTTATCTTAAGCCCTTATTAGTTATTTCTCCGCACTTCCGGTGGGGTATGTAGCCTTCTAGCGCCTGAGGGGATAACTTGACATAAGCCTATCTCCAGGCCTACGCCCCGTGCGCACTTGTTGCGCCCCGTGTGCGTACACCCTCTAATTCAACACTAGGCCCCTCTGCTACGCATAGAGGGCGGTGCCCGCACAGTGGGCGCAGCGCCCTTTGTGCGTATTCCTCAATTTTAACATGAGTAGCGTGGGTGGGTTAGCTTCATCGGATCTTGAAGCTTTACGACGACCACGTCTCGTGAAACAAGCGCCCCAGCTTATAACTGACGACACCTCTATTGACGTCTCTTTTTGGACCCTGTTTTGTTACTTATCATGGAAAGACATCATTTTGACTGTATCCGACATGTCCACCTCCATCAACGACCTTCCGAATGAGATCCTGGCTCAGATCCTCTCCCACCTGGATCGACCCGCGCCGTCAGACTCGAAGCTGCATGACCAGCCATCATCGTTCATGCTACAGAATCTCTTCTTCGATCGAGACCTCAAAACAGCTTCTCTCGTCTGCAGAAGATGGAGGGGCTCTATCCTGCCTGTCCTCTTCCGTCATGTCGTGTGGACCTTCGACCGGTTCGAGTTGTCGCTGATGGAGGAGACGGGAGACCCAGCATCCGCGATCGACTTTCTCGTTTTTCTCAGGGCCAACGACCTGACAGACTATGTTAAAACACTGACAATGTGTGTTGAGGATGCTATGGGCGGTCTTTTCTCGGACATAACCAGCAGTGCCATGCTCATGGAAACCGGCTTCGCGAACAAAGCTTCCTACAGCGAGGACTACAACTGGGTTTGGAGCACAATCTTCGAGCACATCGATCCTCTGCGGCTGACAATCATCGCATCGCCCCGGGTACTCGCGCAGTTGTTATCCTGCACGCTCTTCCTCGGAGATGCGTGGAACTTCTCCATGCCCCAACATGTCTTGTCTCTGTCAAGTAAAGACAAGAGGACGGCCCTGAAAGAGTACAAATCACCTGTCGCAACCTCCTCAAACCAGGCATCCACACCTGAATCGTCGCATCGAAAACGCGTCTCTTGTGACCTTTTCACCATCCGTCCGTGGCAGGCCCTCCTCCTCAACGAGGGCTCTTCGACCCGCGTCTACAAAACATACGAGTTCTACCTCAAGCGTCCGCCCTCTATACTTGGCGCTCTCCTCGGAGCAGAAGAGTTCCCGAACGACGAGTCGATGATAGGCCCATCCATTCGCGACCTATCCTACGTCGGAATCTTCCCCCTTTCGAGCCACTTCAACACCCTCGTCCAGAACATCCCTCGCCTCGAACGCCTCTTCGTGCAGCTTGTCCCCCGGAACGACATTCTCCAGGACGTCGACGAGATGCGCAACGTCGACCTCGCCGACCTTTGGATGGAGCGCAACTCGGCCTACTCGATGTTGTTTCGCGAGCTCTTCGACCCGCACCCGGACAGCCACTGGCTTGATCTCCGGGTCTTCGAGAGCGGCGATGCCGCTGACAAGGAGGCGTGGGATATGGCCGTGCAATTTGTGCAGTCCAGCGGCGTCAAGGGGTGGAAGGTCGAGAGCGAAGGAGTCTTTGTTTGGGACGGCGAGGGCGGCTCCAGCGCGCTGTTCGGGATGTCTCAGTCAGTGGTACCGGAATCGGCATGATGAACTCGGGGCGGTGCTAATGCAGGCTCAAAAGTCTCCCGAGTCAGCTCAGACGCATGGCGTTCAATGGTGTCGCGCCCCTGCCTGTCTCCAGCGTATTGCTCTACACGGGAGACGCCACGGCGCCGTAGACGGCTATCAAGGGGAAACCCACGAGTCCGCAACGAACGTTCATCAATAACACGAGCGAGGCTCACATGATTTTGTTTCGCCTGCCTCTCGCGCCCCTGCAAGTCAGTAGTGGGCCTCCTCGGTTTCGGGGCTTAGCTGCCGAAACTCGTGTCGTGGACTGATTAGAAATGCCAAGCAAGAGGATCGGAACCGACGTTGAGCGGGAAAGTGGTTGGAACTAGGCTCGAGTGCGTTATGATATGGTTTACTGGCGGTTCTTTTTAAGGTAACATGGGCGTCATATGAGAGTCGTACAGGTCCCACGTTGCTTACCTTTTCGAGCCACTTGACAGTGGCACGTCCAGTTTTCGTATTATTTGTGCTACGTACAAAAATCGAAACTCAGAATGTGAAGATCTAGGCGAAAAGCCTCGCCTGTTTGCCACTTGCAGTCAAGCAATCCGTGTACTCTAGGTGTCAGGAAGCTGGCGCGGGGGAGAGAGGACGAGGACTCTCCCCGTGTCCTTCTTCCTCCTTAATCCAGCCTCTACCATTCCATTTGTTTCCCCTGAACCACACTTCGGATCCGTCATTTGTAAGTCTTCAGGAGATAGACTACAACACGGCTCGCCATACGCGTAGAAACAGTACTCATCTCGACAGTCACCGCCAGCTGCTTCGTCCCGAACGGCACGAGCCGGTATGACTTGTGGAACACCGGCGTCATGAGATACGCGCCCTGCCTGAAAAGCTCACATAGCATGTGCTGCAACACCTAGACGAAAGACGAGTGTCGGCCGAACGGCCTCTGTTGATATCCGCAAAGCAGGTCGCTTTGGTGTGGGAGCTGCACCGATCCGACGTGGGAGTCGCCTAATTGCCTGAAGCTCTGAATCGGTGACCAAATCGGTGATTCTGTCTGTCCCTTGCACGTTGAGGAGTCGTGTGGCGAGCCCACTCCGTCTGACAGCTTCCAAAATCACCTCCGACACGCTCCTCGAAGCTAACGAGTAGACGCAGCAGGCTCTGGCGGCATACCGATGTCTGGAATGGACGCCGGCGTAAACGAGTACAGAAATGGGGGGTTCTGTTGCGGTAACGAATACGATGAGAAGGCTCGAGAATGCTGTAATCTGGGCAAAGGGATGCGCCTCGTGGATGGCCAGGTGATTGATCCTTGGACGGTGGCTTCAATTTTTGGATGTGTATCTCGTCGGAACTGGACATCCATCCCACATCGAAACCAAAGACTGCTCCTGATCGAGATCACCTGAGGTATAGCAAGCATTGGTATCTTCCTTGAATCATGTTCCGCAGACGGGTGGGTGGTTACTACCGTCAGCGAAACGATATCGAACCACGAGCATGGCTTCATCGGCCACAGGACCGAGTAGGTTGAACCAATCAGGTGCCAAAACACATAAGCTATGCTGCGTGCTGTGTATTAAACAATGTTCAACCCAGAAACATATCCATCGGCCAGTCGCCGTTGCAGCGAAGTGTTTCAGACGTAAAGTTTATGGCCACATGGCGATGGACTTGCAGAGCTGAGGTCGTGTTTCAATGTGGGGCCAAAGGTGAGGCTTAAAAGAGTGTTAGAACTGACAATGACATGGAAGTGACAGCTCTCCATTCAATGGGTAGCTCTCGGTGAGGGGAAGGTCAGACTCGGTGTACTCCACATCATGTGATTTCGCCCCCGCTAGGTGGCCCAAGCTCGCCTGACAAGAAGCGGATGCAGATCGATCATCTAACCAATGACAGCCTACAGCTTTAACAAGCAGTGCCAATTGGCGGCAATTCTCAGTGGCTGGAAAGTCCCGGTGTGCGACGGCGCGGCGCCGGGGAAGGGAAGGAGGACGCCCAGACCAAAAAGTATGGTCGATCGCACCTCTTCCCCCCCAAAATCAATCGACGTAGCTGACCGAATCGAACCACACACGCACAAGCACTACATCATTACTACGGCGGTCCCCCTCTTAATACCTACCTCCTTCTCCTCCCACTCCTCCTCCTCCTCTTCATCATTCCCCCCCCCTCTCTCTCCGCATCCGCCGCTTCTCTTCGTTTCTTCCTCTCCCTTTGATCGCTCTTGACCATTTACTCGACGACCACGATCTGCTCTGCACCCAAACACCGACAGCGACAAAACCGAAACTCTGGTGCCCGAGCTCCTGGATATAGCTTCAATTTTCCCCCTCAACTTCTCAAAACAACCCGTACATCTGTCTGTCTGCCCATCTGTCTGCATCGGGTTCCCTCTCCCCGCCGACAGGCTACTCGATGTCAACGCACCTTTCGTCCCGACGAACGTGAGCGCCATCACAGACCCGGAGCACTCGAGACAACGACTATATCGATTTTCCACTGTAGAAAAACAAGCAGAAGAGAAGAAAAACCTACACGAGACCCCAACCACTTTTCGCCAGCCAACATGGTCCTCACCCACACGACGAACCACACCTACTCCCACCCCTTCCCGACGGTCACGCTCGCATACTTCCTCCGCTACTCGTCCCCCAAGCTCAACCCCTTCTCCACCCATGTCCTCAGCACCGACACCATCGACAGCCGTCTCGACCCGGCCACTGGCAGGCTGCACACGACCCGTATCCACCTGAAGAAGTCGCGCATGCCGGCCCCCGTCTTCAAGCTCCTCCCGGCCTCCATCACCGGCGGCGGCTCCGCCGGCGAGAAAGCTACCTACGTCCTCGAGACCTCCGTCATCGACATGCGCGAGGGCTGGATGCGCACCGAGAGCCGCAACCTCAACTTTATGAACGTGCTGTCCGTAGTCGAGAAGCAGGACTTCCGCCTGCCCGCCGACGCACCCCGCGATGCCGCCACCACCGACGTGACCACCACCCTCGTCTACAAGTCGCGCCTCGGCGAGAGGCTCCGCGGTGGGAAGAAGGACCAGCCGCCCTCGCCCGTCGACTATCCCGAGCAGAAGGAGGGCCGCTGGATGCCCGGTTGGATGAGCGGCATCGGCGCCCGCGGCGTCCAGCGCAGCATCGAGAGCATCGCCTCAAGCAAAACGCAGGACCAGATGGGCAAGAGCCGTGAGGGGATGCGCGTCGTGCTGGAAAGGCTTCGCAAGAACGGCG